>BQNB010052386.1:3080-40519 GCA_026074375.1 Tanacetum coccineum
ATTTGGGGATATTTATTATGAAGTCAAATCTTCACATTTTTAAGGATGAACAAGTTAAAGCATGACGCTTTTGTATCAACATTTTATTAAATCCAATGTATCATTTTCAAACGACTCAATTTGTGGTCGTTCTCATGTCTTGTGCAATGTTATTATGAAGTAACGCTCCCGGATACATTATTCCGCTGCGACCCATCTTTGGGGGTGTTACAAAAAGCTTGGTAATGCTGAAGACAAAGCTGAGTGTAAGAAGTTGAAGAAGGAACTTGAAGAAGCAAGGTTTAGCAACACATTCCTTTGTATGCAGAACGAACGAGTCAAGAGAGATCTCTATTGGACTATAGTTTGAGCTCATGAGTTCTATCAAGAGATGATTCGTAGAGGATTTGTGTTTAAAGAAAGACCGAATGAGACCATCGAGGTTCCAGTCAAGGATGAGGAGCGTGCTACGAAAGAATCACGAGGGAAATCATCTTAGTAGTTTAGTTTCAATTGTAGTATCTTTATTGTGTAATCACTAAACTGAATCCTCAGTTAGTAGAATTAGTGCTATTGGTTGTAACGATTTATATCATTTCATGAAACAATGCAAATAGTTATTAACTCTTTCGTGATGAAAAATGAATGACTATCTTTTGATTACTACTTAATGTTGTGTGACCGTGGTTGTGATTGATTTGTCATTATACCATGTTACGAGTATATCATGTTATGAATGCTTATCAGATTGTTTTCAGTGTGACGTGACCGAATCATGCCTTCAAAGTCTGCACCTTTGACTCAAGCTGCTATTCGTCGAATGATCAAGGAAAGTGTCGATGCTGCTATCGCCGCTGAGTGAGCTAGATATACGAATGCAGAAATGATGCTAGAGGATCTGGACCAGTTAGGGGTCAAGATGCCACACCTGCTATTCGTGAGTGCACTTTTGATGGGTTTATGAAGTGCAATCCTACTGCTTTTTATGGTACTAAAGGAGCTGTCGAATTACGAGGATGGTTTGATAAAACTGAGAGTGTTTTTGGAATTAGTGAATGTGCAGAGGGCAAGAAGGTTAAGTTTGCTGCTGCAACACTGCAAGGACCTGCTTTGACTTGGTGGAATGCTAAGGTTGCAACCATGGGTTTGGAGACTGTGAACCAAATGCCTTAGACTGAGATGAAGCAACTGATGACTGCAGAGTTTTGTTCGATAGAAGAAGTTCAAAGAATGGAGCACAAAATGTGGAACTTGAAGGTCAAGGAGTATAACATCGTTGTTATACTAAAAGGTTCAATGAGTTAGCTTTAATGTGTCTGAGAATGGTTGAGCCAGAAAGCATGAAGGTTGATGCTTACATCCGAGGATTGACTGATAACATCAAGGGTGAAGTCATTTCTTCTAAGTCTGCTAACCTGAATGAAGCTGTGCGTATGGCTCATAAGTTGATGGAACAAAAACCGCAAGCTAGAGATGAAAGAATTTTGGAAGGAAAGAAGCAAAAGTGGGAGAGATTTCAAAGTGGAAATAGTAGTGGTAAGAGCAATCATAGGGACAACTTATGCCAAACTTTGCAGAATAACCAAAAGTAAGGGAACACGCGAGCTATGATTACTGCTCCTACTGATGGAAAGGTGTCTTCTAGATCATCTCCTTTGTGTGAACGTTGTTTTACTTGCCATGTTGGTCCATGTACGATCAAGTGTCACAAGTGTGGAAAGGTTGGGCACAAGGCAAGATACTGCAAGGAAAAGAATGTTGCCACGGGTGCTAATGCTCAGCCCATTCCGACTTGTTATGATTATGGCGAGCAAGGTCATACTAGGAACCGATTCCCAAGGAAAGTTAAGCAAGAGAAAGTTGGAGAAGTTCGTGGTCGAGCTTATGCTATCAAGGATGCTGAGCCGCAAGGTCCGAATGTGGTTACTGGTACGTTTCTGCTCAATAATCGCTATGCTTCTGTTTTATTCGATTCGGGTTTCGATAAGAGTTTTGTGGATACTAGATTTAGTTCCATGCTTAATATCGATCCGGTTAAGATAGGAGCTAGTTATGAGGTAGAGTTAGCTGATGGAAGGGTAGTTAGTACGAACACAGTTTTGAAAGGTTGCACTTTAAATTTAGTGAACCATATTTTTAAAATCGATCTTATGCCGATTGAGCTTAGTACGTTTAACGTCATCATCGCTATGGATTGGCTTGTCAAGCACGATGGCGTTATCGTCTGTGGCGAGAAAGTTGTTCGTATACCGTACAAAAACAAGATGTTGATAGTCAAAAGTGACAAGGGTGTGTCTTGACTAAAGGTCATATCTTGTATTAAGGCTCGTAAGTATGTTGAGCAAGGTTGTCATTTATTTTTGGCACATTCGACGGAGAATAAATCAAAGGAGAAACAATTGGAAGACGTGCTTGTAATTTATGAGTTTCCTGAGGTGTTTCTGGAGGAGTTGCCAAGACTACCACCACCGAGGCAAGTAGAGTTTCGAATTGATCTAGTACCAGGGCTACACCTGTTGCACGTGCTTCGTATAGAATGACATCGTCTAAGATGAGAGATTTGTCGATACAATTGCAAGAGCTGCTGGAGAAAGGATTTATTCGTCCGAGTTCATCACCGTGGGGAGCACCGGTGTTGTTTGTGAAGAAGAAAGATGGATCTTTTAGAATGTGTATAGATTATCACGAGTTGAACAAGTTGACCGTCAAGAATCGTTATCCTCTCCCGAGAATCGATGATTTATTTGACCAACTGCAAGGTTCTAGCGTGTATTCTAAGATCGATTTGCGATTAGGATATCACCAGTTACGCATTAAAGAACTCGGTATGGTCACTTTGAGTTTCAAGTGATGCCGTTTGGATTGACTAATGTGCCTGCTGTGTTTATGGACTTGATGAACCGAGTATGCAAGCCATATCTTGATAAGTTTGTCATAGTGTTCATCAATGATATTTTGGTTTATTCCAAGGACGAAGAAGAGCATGGAAGGCATTTGAAGATTGTTTTGGAGCCGCTTAAGAAAGAGAGGTTGTACGCCAAGTTTTTAAAGTGTAATTTTTGGATAGATTCGGTATAATTTCTTGGTCATGTGATTGATCGTAGTAGTGTTCATGTTGATCCTGCCAAGATCGAAGCCATTAAGAATTAGGTTGCACCAACGACGCCAACGGAGATGAGGCAATTTCTTGGATTGGTTGGTTACTATCGGAGGTTAATTGAAGGTTTTTCTTTGATTTCTAAGCCGCTGACTAAGTTGACTCAGAAAGATAAGAAATACGAGTGGGGAAAAGAAGAAGATGAAGCTTTTCATACATTAAAGCAGAAGTTGTGTAGTGCACCGATCTTAGTGTTTCCTGAAGGAATAGAAGATTTTGTGGTATATTACGATGCGTTACTTAAAGGTTATAGAGCCGTGTTGATGCGAAGAGAAAAGGTGATAGCGTATGCTTCTAGACAATTGAAAGTCCGTGAAGAGAATTACACTACTCACGATTTAGAATTAGGAGCCGTTGTTTTTGCTTTTAGGTTATGGAGACATTATTTATATGGAACGAAGTGTGTGGTTTTCACCGATCACAAGAGCCTACAATATATTTTGAATCAGAAAGAGCTGAACTTGAGCCAACGGAGATGGATTAAGTTGTAGAGTGATTATGATTGTGAAATTCGGTATCATCCTGGAAAATCGAATGTTGTGGCTGACGCCTTAAGTCGGAAGGAAAGGAATAGGCCATTTCATGTTCGAGCTTTAATGATGACTGTTCATAATGATCTACCAAAGAAGATTCGTGAAGCTCAGAAGGAAGCGATGAAAAGGAAGAATGTAAGGGCAGAGAATTTTAGGAGATTGATTAAGAAAATATTCGAGTTTCGTCCTGATGGAACACGTTGTTTTGGAAATCGTGTTTGGTTGTCGCGATTCGATGGATTGAGGGATTTGTTTATGCATGAGTCGCATAAGTCCAAGTATTCTATCCGTCCAAGTATACCTATCCACCGAGATCGACAAGATGAATCAAGAATTTAAGCTGTTTTATTGGTAGCCGAATATGAAAGCCCCTAATATTGCCAACGTAATTAGAAAGCGTATGACTTGTGCGAAAGTTAAAGCTGAGCATCAAAAACCATTTGGGTTGCTGCAACAACCTGAGATTCCTGTTTGAAATGGGAAAGGATCACTATGGATTTTGTTAGTGGACTGCCTAGAATGCCGAGTGGGTATGAAACGAAATGGATATTGGTCCGATCGATTAACCAAATCAGCTCATTTCTACCGATAAAGAAGACAGATAGCTAGGGAGAAGCTCACAGCAACACTAAACTAAAGAATTTGTGTGTAGGCATGGTGTTTCTATATCAATCATTTCGGATAGAGATAGCCATTTTATGTCTAGAATTTATAGATCGCTTTCAGAAAAGCGTTAGGGGGCAATTGATATGAGTACCGACTTACCAACCCTTAAATGGAAGGTCCAAAGAAAAAAGCCGAAAAAAAGGACAATAACACACGTGCTGAAGATATGTTGAGTGCCTGTGTGATCGTCTTTGGAAGTAGTTAGGAAGGATCGCCATTGGCTATTTGGTCGAGTGTCTCATACAACATATATCTTATCACGCGAGTATTAAGGCTCATCATATAGGGCTTTGTATGACAGAAAATGTAAGATCGCCTATTTGTCTGGAGTGAGGTTGGAGATAGCAAAAACACGGGTCCAGAAATGATTCGCGAAATGACCGATAAGATTGTTCAAATTAAGAACCGCTTGTTTTAACAGCTCCATATAGCCACCAAAAAAGCTATGCAGATAGATGATATAAGCTATTGGAATTTGAAGTCGTCGCATATGGTACTACTATACTCAATATGCCCATTGAAGTGCCGCAGTGCTTATGGAAGCAAGGAAAGTAAGTCCACGTTACATTGTTCCGATTTCAAGATTCTAAGCAAGTAGTAGGACCTTGTGCTTATAGTTGGATTACCTTAAGGAGTTGAGAGGATTTATAGTACTTTCCCAATTCGAATCTCAAAAGAAATGCTAAGCGAAGGCGACATTTTTTTATAGTCGTATCCATATGGGATGAGATAAACTTGATGATAAGTTGCACATGATTGAAGAGCCAGTGGAAATTGTTTATCGAGAAGTTAAGCGACTTAAGCAAATTCAGATACCTATCGTTAAAGTTCGTTGGAATTCGCAAAAAGGTCCGAATTTACTTGGAATGTGAGATCAGATTAAGAATAAAGTTACCCACATCTCTTACGAGTAATATGAAGCGAGAAAGATCGGATAAGTCAATTGAGCCACCTCACGGGACGGCGCACCCTAAATGAGGGAGAATGTAACAACCCGAGTTTCAGGTTATCCCGAGCTATGATAATTATTTTACTACGTAATTGATTTTGCGCCATTTATTACTATAATAGTTATTGTGAAAATTACTATTATTGGTGAAATTACAAGCCGTGAATTGTAGTTTCTATTTGTTTTAGAGCGCACCGAAGAAAGTTAGAAAACATTAATATTGTCCGCTCCGAGCGGCTTATTTTATTTTTGTATTTATATGGCTTTTCTTGAGTTTTGTAAAAACCAAGTTAAAGGCATTTTTTTAACGTGAATTAACGTATTATAAACGTTTAAATAAATTAGATGGACGGAATAAAAATATTTTTACGAAAGTGGTGTGACTCGAGTTTTTGGTCAGCTATAATAACGAAATAAATAACTTTGTACTAAAAATAGAAGGACTTTAAGGAAGGAGGGGCTAAATGTGGCAAGTGACCAAACTATTTTTCTATAAATACCAACTCATACACACATATTTTTCCTTTACAAAAATTTTGTTCTTCCTTCCTCCTCTCTTGAACCCACGACCGGTCCACACCACACCCACCACCCAAACACTTGAATTTTCCGACATGCAATACAATCTAAATATATATTCTTAATCCTCTCATCAAGGCCTACACATCCCACTAAGAAAATCCTACATGCAATAAGTATTTTGAAAGTTATAAATTAGGTTGAGTTCATGTGATTTTGATCTAGAGGGAGTGTTTATAATTGCTAAATTGTGTTATTAGAAGTTGGTTTGATTGAAAAAGTTTTGGTTTGTTTGTTTGGGGTGTGCGTCCGAATTCGAACCAACAAGGGGAGCCAAAACCGATTGTTGTTTATAAGCATTTGTGAGTATTTATAGTTATAATTATGTGATTAATTTGATGATATTGCGTGTTATATGTTATATGCTATAGGATTCAAGTGCGGAAATTATTGAAAGCATTTTGATTATTGATTGAAGTTTGATGGTTTTGGTATACTTAAATAGGCTAGTTAAACATGTTTTGATAGTTGGTTTAAGTCAAAAATGTCATTTTAATGGGTTTTGAGTTGACTAAGTTTGACCAGAAAGTTTTAACCGCCCCGTAGCATGTCGAGAAATTTTTGTTTTTGAAGTTAATTTTGAACAATGAAAGAAGTGATAGAGTTCAGCCTTTAGCAACGTTTTTCCTAGTGGCTCGTCACGTAACTCTTAATAACGAACGTTTTACGGCCGAATTAAGATTGGTAATTTTTGGTATAAAAGTCAACTACGAAGTTTGACTTTTGAAAGTCAAACTGAGTATACTTTGAACATGATTGTAAAAGAACAAAGGGTTCGTAATGTTAGTTAATTAATGATGAAATATGAAGTTCGGATTATATTATCCTTACTTTCGGCAACTTTCTAAAAATAGAAACTTTATAGTAAACGTTGTGATATTGTTAGTGCGTCTAAGTAAAATGTTTTTTGCGTCGCACTTGGAGATTGTAGTATATGATTGTATATACGTAATAGTTACAAAAATATATAAAATATAATATATAACAATATGCATTATAAGAATTATTTTACTTTTATGCCACGAACCGCTATATATGTATTATATAGGTCGCGTTGAGACGGAAGTTATTTGCGCTTGTGATTTTGCTTGAAATGGAATCATTTGTTTAAAGTGAGTTAATAGCCTCACATATAAATCTTTGATTGTTTAATAAACCCCGCAAGGGGGATAACCTGTCTGTTTTAAAAATGCAAACACATATGATTTTATGGTATGCTAGACCCGATTATGAGATTATTTCCGCATAAGTAGCTATTGCCAATGTCCCTTATTTCATGAACCTTTAATCGCCTTGTGAGGTGAACGCTAATGCATTAAATAGATCTATTGGTTTGTACACCCCTACCGGGGATATTAATCCTTGGGAACACCTTCAAACGAACGTTTTGTATTTAGAATTATTAGTTATATGACAATAATACCATTGATTTAATGAAAAAAAACAAATGAAAGGATATATGAATTGTTACGTTCGTGTCATGAGCTTATTGCGTGAAAGAAAAGAGATGTTATACATTGTAATTCGTTGCAATGTTTTCCCAAGAACTAATTATGTATTCAAAGATTATTTCTTATTGATTATTTTAAACTCTATGAATTTCACTCAACAATGTTGTTGACGTTTTAAACATGTTTTATCCCAGGTAACCAAGGTGAAGGCACACGATGGCGTTGAAGGGTTCCCCGTGCGTGAGAATGATTTGGTGAAGACTACTAAGTGTCCTGTCTTTTCAAAAACAGTGTCATAATGGTGTTTTAAAACAATGTCCATTAATTTGAAACAATTGTCTTTCAAATGTTGTAATGGTTGTGGTTACGATTCCTAAGCGGACCTAAACTGCATTTTCTTCTGATAAAATAGATGGAACTAATTGTTTGAAAAACGTCTCATTTGGTCATGTTTATTTTCTATTATCTTGGTGAATGGTGCTATTTAGTAACACCCCATTATAATTTCCGCTGCGCAATCCAAAAATGGGGATGTTACACGAAGAACTTGAAGAACCCTAGTCAGGCTCTTAGAGGTGTTTCGGTTGGTCAATAACGTGGGTTTTAAACCAGCAAAAGAGTATAGACCTATTTCTAAAAAGCCTACTGCAAGCACTAGCGGTAATAAGATGAAAAGTGTGGAGCCTACTAAAGAGGTTAGTAATTCAAACCCATTAGTTGTGCTTAATTTGGTTGAAAATGATGGGGAGTTTGGTACCAATGGGGGGACTTCATATTTGGCTAGTAATGGGGCCAATTCTAGTGGCTCCTCGCTCTGAAATATTGAAACTAGTAGTACTGGTACTACTCCTATTATTAATAAAATTAGAAGCATTGAAAAAGCTAATTATTGATGAAAAGTTCCTCCTTTGAGATGAGATGATAAACCTCTAGAAAAGGTTGATTATCCAGGTGATTATGATAGTAAGGATTGTGGAAACTAGAAGGGAGGGGGGGTTGAATAGTTTACAGGTTCGTTTTTGTTTTAAAACTTTGCATTTGGAATGCTTAGATTCGAGTAGTATGTTTAACAAACCAACAATATGAATCAACCAAGTAAATATCTAAACTAATAGTAAATAACAATCACAACAATATAAAGAGATAAGAGAAGGAACAATCAAACCAAGACACCAAGATTTATAGTGGTTCGGCTACGAAGCTCTTCTTCGCCCTACTCCACTCCTCGAGTATCCTATCTCGAGATTAGCACTAATGTCAACAAGATCCCTTCAGGCGGAGAAAACCGTTTACACGTCGCTTATGTTATTTTCCGACACTATGCTAAATGTCGAGTCCTAATCTTAGCTAGAACCAATCTACCACTTCAAAATCAATACATGATCACTAGATCTATACTATCGGATTTACACAACATCCAAATCACACAAATACACAAGATAATTACTGTTCACAGAAACAACCCTAACGGGGCCTAGATCGGAAACACGTGACGGGTTGACATCATAATACACATCAACATTTATCGACAAGATACAAAGAACGACCTCTATGGGTAGGTTTAAAATCCAACATCGTTGTATTGATTAAAATAGTTAAAGTTTACATAGGCCCAATGATAATATGCGGAAGCGAATAAAAGGTTTTAAAGTTTGGCAACGATGTTAACATAGATAATAATAGCTATTAGAAAATCGGTCCAATGCAAGGAAAACAACATAAATAAGCCACATAACATCGATAGCAAAAGCACCTGAGAAAAAAAAGCTAAATGGACCAACATAAAGTTGAGTGAATTCATAGGTTTAAATTTAATATTAAAGGTGGACCACAAGTTCACAGTACGCACGTGACAGTTATAAGAGATACAGATCATCACATAAAAGTGGGGGGGTGGTTGTGGTTGGGGAGGCATTTACGTTTGCACTAATCTCTCATGACACCGAAGCTCAATTTAAAAGGAAGCAATTTAAAATGCCAAATAAGTCTGCGCCCTAAAGGTAACTGACCAGTATCACCTATTGACATTCCCGACATATGTATATATCCAAATTGTTCGTGACCTCCGAATCTATTAAGCGCTACTTACCACGTATAGGGATAATTATCTAAAAGAAATATTTACAAAATTCACAGTTTGCTTAAAACCGTACGGTCGGTTAAGCATTGATTTTACATGAAAATTCGGCATTATGGTTATTTCGGCTACTTAGGCAACACGTAATCAGGAAAAAGGAAACGTAAAGTAACTGTGTCCATAGTTTAAAAACAAGCAATGTTTCTCACCCCAAAATAGTAAAGTAAAAGTAGTAAAACATGAGGCTATGAACTCACCTTAACAAAAATGAGCAAATAATAATCACGTGCAAAGTAAAAGATGATATATAAATCTAGCCGCGACCTAGAATAATATCTGCGTCCCATGAAACTACTAAAGCATGCAATAATTGCACAATAAGTTCAAACATCAAAGACATACATCCATGTGAGTTTGCTTTAGTCTTGATTATCAAAACAATATGGCAAAATAAAATTCATATAGTTTTTCGTTAGTTTTCGATGTTTAACCAAAATTACTATTTTTTTAGAAAGTTTCTAATTTAGGAAAGTTATTAGTTATCAAACGTTAATACCGTCCCCTAAATTATTAAGTTTTCATATTTTCAAAACGCACTAACTAGCCTTAATCGCAACTTCTAAAAGTTCAGTTTCGCTAAAATTTTTAACCAAACTTACATTTTTAGTAACTATATCGCATTTCCTAAATATTATACGTCGTCTTAAATGATACTAATCTATAGGTGTGTTACTATATGTTTCTCTAGTGTTTAGAAAGTCCAAAAATATCCGAAAACTTATTTTATTATTCAAATCAGCACACCATTCATTCGGTTTTGTCGAAAAATTTTCAAGTTTCATTTGGCTATAACTTGGTCTTTTCAATCAAATTAAAATGTGCGATATGAAAAACTATCTATTCGTTAACGAGCTCTCCAAAAACTACTTTTACGCCTAATGAAAACATTTTTAGGTCAAACAAAACCCCAAAACAAATTCGGGACAGCAAGCACGTTTTGTCAAAAACGCAACCAAAATCCACCCAAACTTCACAATAGTGCATAATCTAGCCTAATCTCCATTCACAACTAATCCATAACAAAACCACACCTAAGACTAACCTAATCCCTATCATTTTCAATTTATTGCAACACTCATTCAACTCTCATCTCACAAGAACATAATAATTTTAACTATAAAACAATGTATCAACATTATTTATGAAATCTTGTTTTATAATCTTTCAAAAATGAAACCACAACATATGGATGTATGGATCTTTGAACATATAAGAAGAATGTAAGTAAACCACAAAGAAAGATCCAAGATACTTATAAGAATGAAGAACAAGTAGAGAAATCACAAGATCTATACCCCAAAATAATAGATCTATAAAACCCAACAACAAATCTTAAACCACTAAACTTAGATCATTAAGAAAAAACCTGAAACTATGATCAAACCCTTTTGAACATCCTTAGATATGGTTTAGAAATAAGATTTGAAATAGATGGGATCTTAAACAAAAAATCCACAACTAGGACTGTTGTTGGTGTTGTTTTTCTTGTCGTGACCCAAGAGAAAGAGATGGAGAGGTGTGTGAGTTTTTGTTGAGGCTAGAATTGTGATGAATGACCTAAAATTCTTATAAGTGGTGTTTATATAGGGAAAGGTTCTAGGGTTTAAGATATTTTTGGGACTAGAAGTGGGTGAACTAAGCAAAAAGAGTGAACCAAGGACTTCATGGTCCTTGTGGTTCGTTTGATGTAGGCTAAGGAGGGGGGGGGAGAGAAGTTCATTATTTTGCTTTGGCTCCAAGTTTAGTTAATTAAATCTATTTCAAGTTAGTGCCTTTGTGGTCCTCACATGCAAGATGACCAATTGTGTAAGAGAGGTGTTGGCATGGGAAGGTTAAGACAAAGAGGTCACTATCCTAATTATGCATGCATAAGTTTCAAATTAAAGTGAAAAGATTTCATAGGAGTTAATTTATAGTGGTATGCCCCTTGTGTTTTGAGGTAGAGGGGGGGGGGGGATGAATGAAATTTTTGACTTAATATTATGAGATGGACGATAACAAAAGTTTACACGAAAAGATTGCTGGTTTTCGGGGTTCTGTTTGATCAAAAATGCGAAAAACGTAATTTAAACGTTAAAGCGTAAAAATAAATACCGAGAGTGATCGTAAACTACGAAACACTTAGAAAAGATAAAATAACTCATATAATATCTAAACTAATCAAAATCCGAAGTCGGAACGCGTCCCGATGATGTTTTTCAGATTTAGGCGGATTAACTTCCCGGTAAACTGCCGGATTTAAACGTAACGTATAAAAGTCAAAAATAATTATCGAAAAAGTTTAAAATATTGACCTGAAATTTTCAGGGTGTGACATTCTCCCCCCGTTAAAGGAGCTTTGTCCTCAAAGCTTAAGACGTGGATGAAGGGTTAACGAAAAGATGACGGTACTTTTTCTTCATTTGGTCTTCGCGCTCCCAAGTAAACTCGGGCCCTCGTCTCGAATTCCAACGGATCTTCTCAGTTGGAAAAAGTGTCTCTGAATTCAGACATTTTAACTTCTCAGTCCATAATTTCAACTGGTTCTTTAATGAAATTAAGCTTGTCATCAATTTGGATCTCATCCAACGAAATAGCTAGTGGTTCGTCTACGAAACACTTCTTCAAATTTGAAACATGAAAAGTGCTATGAACTCGGCTTAATTGTTCTGGGAGTTCAAGTTGATACACAAGCATTCCTACCCTATCAAAAATCTTGAAAGGTCCAATATAGCGAGGGTTTAACTTCCCTTGTTTGCCAAAACGTATCACCCCTTTCCATTGTGACACTTTTATCATGACCTTATCTCCAACCTCAAACTCCTAATGGCTTAACAATCCCTGTTGACGTAAGCTCTTCTATCTAAACTTGTGCACTTGAATCAATTCTTGATCTGAATATCTTCTAGGGTGTTTCAATAAAAGAATTTTCGGACCATTAAGCTGAAGAGCGTCACCAACCTTGAAGCCTAATAAATAGTTGATCTACACTTTTCGCCGTAGATGAGCTTATCAAACGTGGCTGCCTTTGATACTCGTAGATAGCTGTTTGTTGTTAAGGAAAACTTCATCAAAGGTAGTGTCTATCCCAACCTTCCTAAAATCAATCACACAAGCACCTAGAATGTTCACTTCCAAGTTTGGATGGTTTGCTCTCACTTTGACCATCAGTCTGCGGGTGATAAGCTGTACTCATATCCAATAGAGTACCTAGGGCCTCGTTCAACGATTTCCAGAAATGAGATGTAAACTTACTGTCTCGATAAAAAATAATCGAAACTGGCACTCCATTCCTCGAGACTACTTCCTTCAAGTATATTCCTCATCACTTCACCAATTAAGTCGTTTCCTTTATTGGTAAGAAATGAGAAAACTTTATGAATTGGTCTATAATTACCCAAATTGTATCTTGACCAGACTATGTCTTTGGCAACTTAGTAACGAAATCCATAGTAATGTTTTCCCACTTCCATACTGGGATCACAGGTTGAACCAACAAAACAAAAAAAAAAACTGGATGGTTTTTTGGTATTCGGCCTTGACTTAGGCACAGTCAATACTTTACTGACGTAAGGTGGCAATCTCTGCTTACATATTCCGCCCACCAATACAGCTATCTTTTAAATCTTGAAGACATCTTGTCGATCTAGGATGTACCGAATACTTTGACTTATGCGATTCATTCATAATCAAATCTCTTAATTTACCTCGACAGGGTATCCAACTTCTCCCATTCAAACATAACATTCCATGAGTACGTTGCTGTAACACCCCCAAAAATGTGTCGCAGCGGAAATATGTCAGGGGGCGTTACTTCATAATACAATAGCACAAGATACAAGAGAACGACCTCTAACTGTGTCGTTTGAAAAGTTATCTCGTTGATTTTCTTGAAATTGATATAAAACATTTGTCCCATAATTACATCACCATGAAAAACTTAAATGTAAAGACTCCAATGCACATCAAATAGTCCAAGCATCTAATTCACCTGAGAAAAACATGCTTAAAAGTGTCAACATTAAAGTTGGTGAGTTCATAGAGTTTTGTAAGTATAAATGAAAATTGTTGGTGATCCAAAAGATTTATAACATAAAGTGCCTGACCATGTTAATCCTTATAATAATCGCCAAAATGTAAGAGTAAATGTAAGAACAAATAGAGTTTATAAGTGTTTATTGCTCCAACCGCAATATAATTAAAAGTGTTTTCAGAAATTAGTAATAATTCAATAGTAGTATGGACAGCAGAGATTCATTGATTTTTTTCAAAATGTATTGGTCTACTATAACAAATACAAAACCACATAGATACATAATTTACGGTTTCGCTATAGCTCATACACCCGAAACCTTAAGTAACGTTTTTTTAATTGTTTTATAAAGTTTAGATGCCCGGTAGTGCATTGCTAACACCTAGTTTCCTTAAATTTAATGGCGTCCGTGTACATGGTTATTGCGTTGTTATCTACCCGTTACATGGGAGTTCATTCCAATAGATCTATTCACAGCATTCGCGCTCCTCAACCGGATATCCTCGTCGGTCAGAAATAACGGTTTCATGAATAAGGGGACTTCAGGCAATAGAGTAACTTAGGCAAAAACACGTAAAAAGGTGAAAATTCTCACGTAAAGTACTTTGTGTTCCAAATAAAAGTAACCAATGTACTAAATAGCTTTTAGTACTTAAAACCAAAAGATAGAAATATGTGATATAAATCAAGATATTTGAATCGAAATGATATGGTAAACAGAATTCGTAAACATATATCAAACGAGTAATGACAAGGTATGAAACCAAGTTTGTAATACAACCATGTAATATGTGTTTGTAAATGAAGTTGTAAAATCAACAGTATTAAACCAATGATGTAGAATAAGTATTAGTAAAGATATGTGTTAGTCCTCAAATAATTGAGTCCGAACAAGAAGCTCGGTCACTCTCCGAAGGAGCTTCGGTCTTAAATAGTTAAGGTTGTAGATAAGAAGATTATCGGGAATTGGGCTCGATGTTAATCTAATATTGTAATATGTTATGGGTATAATCCCAAGCAAAACTCGAGCCCGTTCCAATTAAATATCCCTCGCAGTCACTTTTAATTGACGGGGCATATAAGGAACTTTCCACTTGGAAAGTTAGTTGTTGAAAATATCCTAAATATTATCTTTTTCTCTTTTCTCTCATTTCTCTCTCCTAGTTTCTCTCTCTAACAACTCATCTCTCTATCTCATTTCTAGTCCGATTTCGTGGTCGATTGTGTGAAGTGAAGTGTTATTGGGATCCTACAATTGGCATCAGAGCTACGTGTGGATTCGTGGTTGATTCTTGTGGTTAAACAAGATCAAATTCGTGTGTAAAATTGAAGAAAAAATCAAACCCGAATTATTGTGCTTAGATGTGTGAATGTTTTAGTTATTAATCAAGATCTAGGCCTAAGGTAGCCAATTGTACAAGAGACATCAAGTTAAAGGGTCAAAAAAGGCAATTTTTATAGGCGGATTTTAGGGGAAAAACTCGTATATTTCGTCGTTGCGTTTTGACTTTCTGGCAAAGTTCATGTTGCGTTTTGACTCTCTTCTTGTTGCGTTTTGACTTTTTTCTTGGTTGCGTTTTGACATTGGTTGCGTTTTGGTTCATTGCGTTTTGATTGCAGGTTGCGTTTTGAAGACATATATTGCGTTTTGACTAAGGAATACTTTGACCAATTTTTTATTTCATTGCGTTTTGACAAAATCCCATTGCATTTTGAACCATTGCGTTTGACCTATTGCGTTTTGACCACTGCGTATTGAAAAAGACAATGCCGTATTTGACCATTGCGTTTTGAGCATTGCGTTTTGACCAAATCTCACCACTGCGTTTTGATAAAGTTCATTGCGTTTTGATTCAAAAGGCACTGCGTTTTGTCTAGAAATCTTGCGTGAAGAAAAGTGTTTCAGTAAAACAGCCATAACTTTTGATCCGTAACTCCGTTTTAGGCCCGTGACCTCTCAAATCGAAGAGAAAAACGTGACGGATCACGCTGTAACCACCCTTTAGTTGGTTAAGGATTTTTCAAGGCCCAAAAAGCTCGTTTACTATGATTTATTGACATTTTTCAGTTTTTTGGAATTGTGTTAGAATTGTTTTTTGTCTAGTCCACGCCCATCAGCATTTTAAGGCCTGTTTCAGTTTGGTGAGCCTATTTAAACAATCTACTGTAACCCAAGCCAGAAAATTATCTGTTTTTATACAATTAAATCATTGGCCGCTGACTCCGAATCAAATCATTCACGGTTTCTATGATGTATGTAAAAATCCCTAAATTCTTTTTATCGGTGTTAATCTTAACGTGTAAAATTCCCAGTTGAAACGTGAATTGCTTACAAGACCACAAGACCAAAACTTCAATCACATCACATCCACTTAAGATCCAACAAAATCTTTCACACTTCATAATTAATAACCATTCATTAATCATGTCTACTCCAGTCAACACATCCTCAACAGATAGTCAAATGCACAATAATATCATGGCAGCTGGTTCGAAAGATCGTCCACCAATGCTTGGACCAGGAAGATATTCACAATGGAGATCACGTTTTTCTACGGTACATTGACACAAAACCAAATGGTGGCGGACTGAAAAAGAGTATACTAAGTGGTCCCTACATGCCAACCACTGTACAAGTTCAAGCTGTTGAAGCAGCGGAAGGTCGTCCTGCAGTTCCACAACATACATCAGTCGAAACAATATTGAACATTAGACCCAGATAACAAAGAACACTTTCAGTCTGAAAAGAAGTCAATTTTTCTTGCTTTTAACCGGTATTGGAGATGAAATCTAACTTCAACTGTTGATGCTTGCAGTCACAGCAAAAGAAATGTGATAAGCCTTTGAAAGAACAACAGGGTGAATCGTTGAACGTACAAGATGTAAAGACATCTGTCTGGAAATTTGGAAGTTTACTTCTCCGTGATGAGAATCCGAAGAGTTTTATACTCACGGTTTAACAAATTGATGAATGAGTTTGACAAGGAACAACTGCAAGTTACAACAATGCAAGGAAATTTTCAATTTCTCACAACTTCAAAACCAGAATCGTCAAGATTTGTGATGATTGTCAACAATCTAAAGATAGACATCGTCTCATATCACAGATTATTTGACATTCTGAAGCAGTTTCAACTGGAAGTTAATGATATCCGTGCTGAGAGAATAGCCAAAAGTGCAAATCCATTAGCACTCATTGCGGCTGCTCAACCATATTCAGACAATTACTATCAAGCACCAAAACCTCAAAGTCAAAATGCAACATCAACTCCCACACGACCATGCTCTACCAGAACATAAAGTCAAAGAGTATCCGCCAACTACAGTTACTCCCAAGTCTGAGTTCGTTTCTCGAGGAAGACAGTGATCCAGACAAGCTCGGAGGGATAATGATATGAAAAGGAAACTTGGCACTCCTTGTCTAAGACTTCAAGAAGACCTGTACAAGACCTACCACAACAACCTTCGAACTTCTTTCCAAACTCCAGAACAAGACTGAAGATACTACAACCAAGGAATAAACAACGACAATCGCAGGCATTTTTGGAAAACAAAGGACGATAACATTTGCTGGGGCTATAGGAAACAGTAGGCAGTCCGGTAGTGCAACAAAAGGGATACAGTGCTTTAACTGCATAGGATTTGGACACTATGCAGGAATGCAGGAAGTCCAAAGCGGGTTAAAGACTGACGGCATCACAAGGAGACGATGATGATGTGCCAAACAACTGAACAAGTGTTCCACTGCAAGCTGAGCAAGCTGATTGGCTAGAGGACACGGATGAAGAGATTGATGAACAGGAATTGGAAGCACATTACAGCTACATGGCATTAGATTCAGGAGAGTCTCACCTGTAGAATCCAGATCTAGCTGGTCAACCATAGGAACAGGTACAAAAATCATGAATGAAAGATAATGTGTTTTACAATGTGAGACGACATTCTGAGCTCATCCTTAATCCATAACGACACATATGTTTTGGAGAAGGATGATAGCAATGTCACTTCTGATTCATCAAATATATGTACTAATGATAATCAGGCTGATCAAAATGTTGTAGAATGTGTTAATGAGCGTGATGCACTTGGCTTAATATTAATTGCTAAATAACTCGGTATAAGAGGTGAAAACAAAACAATTTTAAAAAGGCAATTTAAAGAAAGCAAACTGCATCATGACTCAGAATTCGAAAAGTGCAAAACTACCCTTTATGAAACCAAAGTGTCTCTAAAAGGAGCTTATTAGTTTCGGGATAGTAGTCTGAGATGCACTTCAGAACAAACAGAATGAGTTGAGAAGTACAAAGCCTTTAATGACCGGACGATTGATTATGAGATTCTTCAAACAAAGTTAAATGAAACTCTAGGACTATTAGCTTTAAAAGACATTGAAATTAAAGAAGGTTTAAAGACAAAATCCTATGAAATTTCAGTTCTTGATCAGAAACACGATGATTTAGAGTCAAAAAGAGTCTTTTAACTAAGTCACAACTGGAAGGTTATCTCAAAGAGAACACAAAGGTCATTTCGGATTTAAAGGTTAAAGAAGATAAAGAATATTGACAGATTACAAGGATGATTTGAAAAGGACCAAACAATTAAATTTTATTTGAATGAAATTGTTTATTACTGCGTAATTCAGTCAATTCATACCATTCATATGTTTAGCACCCCAATGCTCGGACATATAATGGAGAACCAACCGATTTGCAAATCCAAGGTACCTCAAGAAAGCTCAATCTGATAAAGACCATGATTGTATGAGATCCCATATGAATACTCTATTCTGATCCCTGTCAAACAGATTTGCCCCTGAACAGGGAAGTGACCAGACTCTGAATAACAGAGAGTAGATCAAAATTGTATTAAGATTATGTTAAACCATATGATAACACTAATCCAGAAATAGTCTTTATGAAATTTTTATAGGACCCTCACTGGATTATCGTTATATCATTGGAACGCACAAAAGAAGTTAGGAGAGACATGTGAAAAACCGTTTGTTAGAACAAAACCAAACATTTGCTAAAAACGTGCCTTTCTAGCCCGTTCAAAATCCATTAGAGTAAAAGTAGACAAGTAATTAACGAATGACATGTTACATCAATACAAGTTTAGGGAATTTGATGATACAACTTGGTTTAAACATACTAGTGATTATTTTCGGGTGCCAACTGCTCATGATATGGAACTTTTGATAAAAACCTTACTCATGCCTCTTTCAATAAAGTCACAAAATGACAGTTTTCGATTTTAACCAACGAACTTAAAACAGAAATGCATGAAGATTTTGAGTACGTTAAATCTCTGAAAACGATGTTGAACGAACTTGAAACTGAAAGGCTGATTTTTTCAAATATGTATTATCTCTTACTTATCGAAGAGTGGTGTGTCTAAAAAGATGTTACTTGTTCATATTTTGCATCTCTGTCTGATTTAATGCTAATGCTGAATACAATGACGTGTATCTCTAAAGCAAAAGAATGTGAATGTCTTGCCCAACAAAAGCTTGTCGAAACAAAACTGAATCTGTTAAAAAACTAAAGTTCATAATAAGCTTTTAAAGAGTTTTACTAAACTTGAAAAACACACGATTATCCTTCACTTGAACTTCTTTACAACATTGGTAAAGAACAATGAAAAACAACCCAGTTTCAAAGAATAATGCTTCAATGTATTTCGAAAAGAAACGAACAATAACATGAAATATACAAGATTTTGAAAGCTCAAAATGCAATACAAGAACATGGTGATTAAATGAGTTTAAAGAAACTCATTCTTGTAACAAATGAAAGTCTGTGGAAACTCAGTATTGATAAACCATCAGTTTTTCGAACAAACCAAATGCTCAACGGATTCCAAAACCATCAGTTTTTAAGGAAAACCGACTTCCGTTTTGCAAATTCTCCTGAAATGATAAGTTTTCAAACGAAGTCATCGGTTAATAAAACTAATGCGTCGGATAGTGTTTGTTTTAAGACCAGTCACACCAACAGAAATTTTTTTTATCCTCAGAATAGAAACCAAGCTGGTTCTAAACACAAATTGCTTAAACCAGGAACGTATAAATGCCTCCACCAACAACACCAACAAGAACACCACAGTTGCCTCATGCGTCTAGGAATACTAATCCACACATGTCCTAAATCTCAGAGTAATTCACACTACTAGTGTTTTAGCAAGACCACAGCATAAGTGCATATCAAGTTAAAAGATAAAGGTGTGCCAAACATTATCAACATGTGAAGTTTCAAAAGAAGGAAGTAGAAGACCATCATCGGATTTCAAGAATTTCTAAGAAAACAAAGTCTGTACCTGCTGTAATGACAGTTCAAATCAGAACTTCGAATGTGACAGTGTATGTGCTGAATGTGGAAAATGTGTGTTTAATTCTAATCATGATGCTTGTGTTTCTAGATACTTGAATGACGTGAACACTAGAACTAAGAAGCCTAATGTAGTGCCTATTAGTGCTAGTAAACCCAAGAGAAAAGCAAACAAATCTGTTGCAACACCCCATAAGAAAACAGTTGCATCAGACTACGAACTATTCAAAATCTAAACCAAGAGATACTATAAAGAGTTTTGTAATGAGAATACAAATCAGGAATGGAAATGGTGGATAGCTAAGAGATGTCCATCAGGATATACATGGACACAAAAGCCTCTTAGGACCAAAAAGATATGGAAGCCTTAAAATTATGAAAAAAGAATGTATCATCAAATATTAGTCCCACATAGAACATATGTCTCTAGGATTACTAATGGTTTTGAAGAATATCAAACTCCATCAAAAAAAAAGAAAAAAAAAAAAAAAAAAAAAAAAAAAAAAAAAAAAAAAAAAAAAAAAAAAAAAAAAAAAAAAAAAAAAATAAAAAAAAAAAAAAAGGATCCAATTTGTCCAATGTTCCATCGTCCTCTAATTCTCTTACAGATTGTACAACTCATCCTATTCATTGTTGACTCTGGATGCACAAAGCACATGACGGGCAATCTCAAGCTGTTGTGTAATTTTGTGGAGAAATTTCTGGGTACTGTTCGTTTTGGAAATGATCAGTTTGATCCAATTCTTGGTTATGGAGAATCTGATTCAAGGAAAGTCTTATCAAACGGTTTAACTACAGTCAAGGCCTCAATCATAATCTTTCTCGGATGTCAAATCTGTGATGCTGATTTAAGAGGTTGCTTCAGGAAATCTACTTGGTTTTGTAAGAGATCTTCGAGGGAAACGATTTAACTAACTGTAATCGTGGATCCGATCTCCTACACAATAACTCTTCAAGAACAACTTCATTCAACTCAAACTGTTTCATGGGCTAAAGCTTTCACGCAAATCAAGCATGTGTATATGGCATCGAAACTTTCCAATCTAACTTCGATTACATCCCTTAAAACTATCCAAGAAAGATATTGTGACAGCCTTACCCTAAGTTTGAAATAATGTCAAGTAACAGGACTTTGTTCTCGTCTTTGAAATGATTAAAGCAAAAAGAACTCGTTAAAGTCAAAAGCTGTAACCAAGTTGTCCAAAGGAAGGGATGAAGGCTGAATTTGCTTCACATGGACTTGTGTGGTCCAAAAATGCGGTTTTGCAATCAAAAATGGAAAAATATATTCTGGTGATTGTTGATGACTATTCAAGATACTCTTGGACTCTTTTTCTACGATCCAAGGATGAAACACCAGAAGTTCTTAAAGACTTTCTCACGATGATTCAACGCACTCTTTCAATCACAAGTTAATTTAGTGTCCGTCTGACAGAGGCACAAGTTCATGAACAAACACTCCATGCCTTATTTCAATAGAAGAAGGCATTGAACATCAGACTTCCACTCCTCGAACACCTGAACAGGAACGCGTTTCGAAAGACGGAACCGTACACTTGTTGAGGCTGCTCGAACAATGCTCTCAGCTTCTAAGCTTCCATTATCATTTTGGGCTGAAGCAGTTGCAACCGCATGCTATACTCAGAACAGATCAATCATCATCCAATTATGGAAGACTGCATATCACCTCATTAATGACAGGAAACCTACAAGTAAAACAACTTCACATCTTTGGTTGCAATTGTTACATAACTTAGAGATGGGGGGAAAAATCTGTAATAAAGAAAGAAAAAGGGGATCAAATGTGTCATGGTTGGAATATTCCTACTTCAGTCGAATGGGATGAATCGTGTTTACAATAAGAGACCACTCTTAATAGTTGAGTCCAATCATATAACGTTTGATGAACTCAATAGAAATGATTACTGATCACAACAGTTCAACCTCGCACCACAACGACAAGAGATGTCATGGTTAGAAAATGTTCTCTTCAGGCGCTCGTTTTCCTCAAGGACAAAAGGCTCAAGATTAATAACAGAGCACACTATACCCCGTGCCCCCAAGACAAACTGAAGTTCCTAACACACGAAAAGACAGATTCATCACAAACAAGGGTTAGAATTTCTCGTTCATTCCTTTGCTTGGTAGATAAAACATCCAACACACGATCTTGCTGATGAAAACAACAATGATCAAAGCACCGACTGCATCATTACAAGAAGCTGAGTTTGTCAATCCTTTTTTGTACACGAGTATACAAAAGAACAAGGAGATCTTCCCACACGCGACATTTGAAAAGAAACGACTGTTGCATTCATTTCAACCCAATAAGTCAAGAATACCGAATGGTGACGAGGAGGAAATTACGATCACAAAATTATAACACAAAAACTCTCTCAAACACAAAACGGGATGAGGATGAAGAAAAAAAAAAGAAGAATGTAAAGATTGGAGAAGCTCGTCTCTCTCTGCTGCCCTTGTCCATTCGGTAATCACGGATGACTTTGTGTTTTGGTTTGAAGAAAATAGAAATGGCACATCAGTTTAATTGATCAATGTCGCGTGAAGGGAAAGGAACACACCGCACACCATTTTCTAAGTAACTTCGAAGTGAATCAAAAAGGATTGACAAGAAAAGCATCGTCCAAAAGAGACATCCCATTTCCCTTCTATGAGCTCATCCTTTCCGGATGAAAATGAGAATCTTTCCGTTGCGCTGTGGGATCATTGTTTGTTTTCCCCGCCTCACCTCAGCAAAGATCGTGTTAGGATTTTGTAATAATCTTCCAAAAGCAAATTGACAGGTGAAAGTTAGAAAGAGATAAATCTTAAAAACCCATATTTGTGATGACAATCTCGTATCTGTCTTTTTATTATTTTATATCTTTTTTTTCGTCTGGCTGTAGGAAGACAAAACATATTACTTGTGTCAAGGTGGCAGACGGGGACAGCAGTTTTTATAATACATTAGAGAGACGCCTTTTGTCCTTGAGGAACGAGTGTCCTGAAGAGACATAAATTTTCCCAACAGCAACCTACAAACTCTAATTGGAATATAACAGTCCATCAGTAACAAAAATATGATGAAATTTCACTTGTCCGTTGTGCGTGCTACGGTCTGAACTAGTTGTGTATCATACTTCATTTCTTTGATTTCATCAAAAACTTTAAATATGAATGGAACTCAACTATTAAGCGTGATGTTACCTTAGATACCAAATAATCTTTGAAAACACGATATCCCTTCCGACTGAGTATACATATCCAACCATGACACAATGATCCCACTTTTTTTACATTCAACTTATCCAGATTTACCCTTTTCCCCCCCCCATCTCTAGTTTATGAAACAAATGCAACCAAAGTATGTCTAAGATGTTTTAATATTTTATGAAGGTTTACTGACATTAATGAGGTGATTAAAGGCCAGGTCTTTTTCCATAAGTGGATATGATGATTGGATCAGTATCTGAAGTATAGCAATACGGTAGCCATAACAAGCATCAGCCCAATAATGGAAAATGGAATCATATAAGACTGAAGCAAACACAAATCGTTATCTATCAGCCACAAAACAAGTTGGCACGAGCGGTTCCGTCTATTTTATCGACAACAGCCGTCGTGTTCAGGTGTTCGGGGAGTGGAAGACCTGATGTTCCATGGCTTTCTTCTTTGAAAATAAAGCAATGGAGTGTCTAGTTCAAGAACCTGTTCCTCTGTCAGTACGGACACTAATAACTTGAGCTTGAAAGATTGCGGTTGATAATACTATCAGGTGAGAAAGTCTTTAAAAAAGAACTTCTGGAGTTTCATCTTGTATTCGTAGAAAAAGAGTCCAGAGTATTATCATTGAAATAGTCAACAACCAATCACCAAATATATTTCTTTCTTCCCATTATGGCTTAGCACCCTCATTGGGACCACACAAGTCCCCATGGAGTGAAGCACATTCCCAAGACCTTCGGGGGCTATGGAACTTGGAACATGCATTTTGACTCAAAAACGAGCTTCTTTTTTGCTATTAACATGTTCAACAATGCGAACAAAGAGATCCTAGACAATATTTCAACTTAGGTAAGCCTGTCACAAAATATCTGTCTATGGATATAAAAAAAAATGTGATGTAAACGCAACACCAGTACTGAGAGTTATGTATGAGAAAGACCTTGGTTCGATGCCATAACCATGCTTGAGTTGGTGGAGAATCTTTATGCCAAGAAACAGGATTGTAGGATGATGAAGTTGTTTTTCTTGAAGAGATATTGTGTAAAGATCGGAATCCCACGATTACCGAGTTATGATTAAAAAGTCGTTTTCCCTGAAATATTCGTCTCTTACAAAACAAGTTAATTCCTGAAAGCCACCTCTAAAATCCGCATCACAGAATTGACCCATCCGAGAAAAAGATTAATGATTGAAATGCCTTCGACGAAGTAAACCCGTTTGATCAAGAACATTCCCTTGAACCAGAGACTCCAAAAACCAAGAAATTGGGAAGCAAAACATAAATCATTTACCCAAAAACGAAAACCGACACGGAGTGACCCAAAAATTATCTTTTACTCTCCTCCAGCAAAAAAAGAATGACAGCAAACAGCTTGAGAATTGCCCCGAACGAATGTGCTTTGTGCCTGCCAGAGTCAACAATGAAATAGGGATGAGTTAGTACAATCGTAAATAGAAATAGAGACAGATGGAACCTTGGACAACATGGGAATCCCTATGGAGTTGTGATACCTTCAAAAGCAAAACAATTAGTTAATACCCTAGAGACAAAATGTCTATAGGGGACTTAACTATTTTTTGGAGAAGATACATCATTTTTTTTTCCGTAATTATTAGGGACATCCCCATAATCTTTTTGGTCCATAAGAGGCTTTTTGGTCCATGTATAACCTGATTGGAAGCACATTCTCTGTAATCCCTAGCCTATCCACATTTCCATTCCTGAATTTGTATTCTCATGAACAACTCTGCACTCTTTATGATATAGTATACTCTTGGATTTCTGAATAGTTTTGTAACTTCTCCTGATGCAACTGTTTCCTTAATTTAGGGGTTGGTGCCACTTTAAAAGCGATGACAGATAGAAGGCTAAAGTCCTTCCCGAAGAAAACGACTAAAACAACAACGACAAAATTTTTTAACGGATTGTGGGAGACAGATTTTTTCGCCTTTCCCCCCTTTGCCCCACTTTGCCTTGAGTATACTATTCGAAGAGGCACGGGAGTAGAATAGGCACTGACTATTAGGTGGCTTTCTATTCACAATTGTTTCACATGAGTCAAATTTCAAAGGGCTTGTATCTAAAAAAAACATAGACATGTGGAAATACAAGAAAATACCAACAATAGAAAGACATTAAATAAACCACAAATACATTTTCGCACATGTCACAAGACACCAAACAAACGGAAGCAAACGTATTAGAAACACAACCATCACAAACGACAGTTCAGGTGCAATAAGACAGGGCCAATCAATCATACAGCGCATAAACTATGACTGCTAGTAAACCCTCTCTATAAGAAAGAAACGTCCTAGAACACCTAATGAAGTGTACTAATTGCTGACATCTACTTCCATCATTCTTTTGAAAAAAAAAAAAGACTTACACTTGGAAAAACAAATGTTTGTGCAAAACGAAAACCAAAGTGAGAAAAAATCAGAACGACCTTAATCTTTAAAACTTGAATAAAAAAAAAAAAGCAACTTTAAGACTGTGGTCTGCTAACACAAAACAACCATTCGAAGTGAAAAATTCTTTGTACCAACCTTCCGAATATGAAGACCTAGAGAAGGATATATTAAAATATTACACCTAAATCATTTATTCGAACCTTTAAGGGTAACGGTGTTCCCCACTCAACTTTTCTTGTTTGATGTTCGGAGTTTTTGTCATATTATGTAATTTATAGACTTATAATGTAACGATATTTTTATTTAAGAGTATTTTGTGAATATCAGATTAATTATGGTTTGAATAGTTTTAAGTTTTAGATCATGTGGTGGCAGGACCTTAATAAGGTTCTCTTCTTCTTCTTCCTATTCTATTTTAGACGTTCCTAAATGTTTAACAAAAAAGCCAAAACAATTATTGTGTATTTCTGAAACACGCATGGATTCTAAACTGAGGGCAAATTCGTGGTTGAAGGAGATGACTGGATTTTAAAACACAAACCATCACGACAGCATTTAGTTTTAATAAAAAAGTAAAACTACTGAACCAGAAATCTAATTGAAAACTTACTTCTCCTCTCTTCCAAATATTCAGGAGAATTTGAGAAAAAACCTGGAGTTACCGGTATGAAGCCATCAAACAAGAACACACCACCTTAAAAACAATGAAGGAAGGAAAATTGGTGGAAAACAATGGCAAATAACACCCTTCCGCACCCGCCAGACTGTCGCGACGACATCCCCACCCGTATACTCCCCCGTCCCCCGACCCCCACTGTTGAGCATTTGGTGTTTTTCGAAACACACATATGGTTTAATCAAACTGAGGTATCCACAAAGCCTATTTCCTTTTGTTTTACCTAGAATGAGGGTTTCTCTTTTGAAACTCGATTTTTATCAATCACAACCATGTACTTTTGTCTTTGTCATTTGAGCTTTCAAATCTTTGTATTTTCAACAAGATAATATTGTTCTACGGTAATAGTTCTTTTCCCGAATACATTTGGCATGCAAAAATTTTCTTAGCAACAAAAACTGGGTTGGTTATTTAAGAATTATTTTTTTTTTTATTATTTTTTTTTTTTGCAACAACTCAATTTTCTTTCTTTCATCTGTTACTTTAAACCAAAATGTTGTAAAAAAGTAAAAGAAAATGTTCAAAAAGAGAAATCGAGCGTGTTTTTTCAAGTTTTATTAAAACTCTTAAAAGCTATTATGAACTATCGTCTTTTAACATAATTCAGTTTGTTTCGAAAGCTTTTGTGCAAGACATTCACATTCTTTGACTTTATGAAGATACACGTATTGTAATTCAGCATAAGCATTTAAATCAGACAGAGAATGCAAATATGAACATGTAACATCTTTAGACACACACTCTTCGATAAGTAGATCATACATATTTGAAAAATCAGCCTTTTCAGATTCAAGTTCGTCAACCTCGTTTTCAAGAGATTTAACGTACTCAAAATCTTCATGCATTTCTGTTTTAAGTTCGTGTTCAAATCGAAAACTGTCATTTTGTGACTTTATTGAAAGAGGCATGAGTAAGGTTTTTATCAAAAGTTCCATATCATGAGCAGTTGGCACCCGAAAATAATCACTAGTATGTTTAAACAAGTTTGATCAACAATTTCCCTAAATTGATTGATGTTAAATGTCATTTCGTTAAAAACTTGTCTACTTTTACTAATGGATTTTTGAAACGGGTAAAAGGCAACATTTTTAGGCAATGTTTTTTTTGTTCTAACAAACGGTTTTCTCCACATTGTCTTCCTAACTTCTTTTGTGCGTTCCAACTGATAAAGATACTCCAGTGAGGGTCCTTTAAAAATTTCATAAAGACTATTCTGATTAGTGTAATCATATGGTTTAACATAATCTTTATTCAATTTTGATCTACTCTCGTTATCAAGAGTCATGGTCCCTTCCCTGTCAGGGGCAAATCTGTTTGCAGGATCAGAAGTATCATATGGGATCTCATACAAACATGGCTTATCAGATTGAGCTTTCTTGAGGTACCTTGGATTAGCAAAGGTTGGTCTACCATTATATGTCGAGCATTTGGGTGCTAACATATGAATGGTCTGAATTGACTGATTACGAGTATAAACAATTTCATTCAAAAACTTTAATTGTTTTTCCCCATTCAATCATCTTGTCAATATCTTTATCTTCCTTAACCTTTAAATCCGAAATGACCTTTGTGTTCTCTTTGAGATAACCTTCCAGTTGTGACTTAGTTAAAAGACTCTTTTTGACTAAATCATCGTATTTCTGATCAAGAACTGAAATTTCATAGGCTTTTGTCTTAAAACCTTCTTTAATTTCAATGTCTTTTAAGGCTAATAGTCCTAGAGTTTCATTTAACTTTGTTTGAAGAATCTCATAATCAATCGTCCGATCATTAAAGGCTTTGTACTTTCTCAAACTCATTCTGTTTGTTCTGAAGTGCAATCAGACAACTATCCCGACAACTAATAGCCTCCTTTAGAGCACTATTGGTTTCATCAAGGTTAGTTTTGCACTTTTCTAATTCTTGAGTCACTGATGCGTTTGCTTTCTTTAATTGCTTTAAAATTGTTTTGTTTTCCTCCGTATCCAGAGTTAAATTAGCAATTAAATTAGCAAGCGCATCACGCTCATAACACATCTAAAAACAAATTTGATCAGCTGATATCATTAGTAAATATTATTTTGATGAATCAAAAGTGATAAAAATAAAAAAAAAAAAAGATAATGAAAGCATTTGCTATCATCCTTCTCCAAAACATATGTGTCGTTAATGGATTCAGGTTGCTCAGAATGTCGTCTCACATTGTCATACACATTACTTTCATCAAAGATTTTGTACCAGTTCCAATGTCTGACCAGTAGAACATGGATTCTTCAGGTGATACGCCCTGATCTTTTGCCATGTAGCTGTAATGTGCTTCCAATTCTTGTTCATCAATCTCTTCATCCCGATGTCCTTCTAGCCAATCAGATTGCTCAGCTTGCAGAGGAACACCTTGTTCAGCTTGTTTGCCACACCATCACTTCTCCAGTGCTACGCGTAGTCTTTAACCCGCATGTGGCCCTGCATTCCCTGGCATAGTGTCCCAAATCCCTTGCAGTTAAAGTACTGTATCCCATTTTGTTGCACTACCGGACTGCCTACTGTTTCCCTAGCCCCAGCAACTGTTATCGTCCTTTGATTTCCAAAATGCCCTGACTGATTGTCGTTGTTATACCTTGGTGTAGTATCTTCAGTCTTGTTCCTGGAGTTTGAAGAAGTTCGAAGGGTTTGATGTTGGTAGGTTTGACACTCTTTAAGTACTTAGCAAGGAGTTGCCAAGTTCTTTTGTCATTATCCATATCCCTCCGAGCTTGTTCTGGATCACTGTCTTCCTCAGAAACGGACTCAGATTGAGGAGTAACTGGTTTGGCGATCTCTTTGCCTTTATGTCTGGTAGACGCACTTGGTCGTGTGGAAGATGATGTTGCATTTGATCTTTGAGGTTTTGGTGCTTGATAGTAATTGTCTGAATATGGTTGAGCAGCCGCAATGAGTGCTAATGGATTTGCACTTTTGGCTATTCTCTCAGCACGGATATCATTAACTTCCAGTTGAAACTGCTTCAGAATGTCAAATAATCTGTGATATGAGACGATGTCTATCTTTTCTGATTGTTTGACAATCGTCACAAATCTTGACCATATCAGGTTGAAGTTTGTTGAAGAAATTGAACATTCACTTGCATTGTTGTAACTTGCAAGTTGTTCCTTGTCAACTCATTCATCAATTTGTAAAACCGTGAGTAATACGACTCCATGGATTCTCCATCTCGAGAAGTAAACTTCCCAAATTCCCAGAACAGATTGGTCTTTACATCTTGTACGTTCAACGATTCACCCTGTTGTAGCCTTTCAATGGCTATTCCACATCATTTGCTGTGTTGCAAGCATCACATTTGATAGATTTCATCTCCAATACCGGTTAAAAGCAAGAAAATTGCTTCCTTTTCAGACTGAAAGTGTTCTTTGTTCTCTGGAGTCATGTTCAATATTGTTTCGACTGATGTATGTTGTGGAACTGCAGGACGACCTTCCGCTGCTTCAACAGCTTGAACTTGTACAGTGGTTGGCATGTAGGGACCACTTAGTATACTCTTTTTCAGTCCGCCACCATTTGGTTTTGTGTCAATGTACCGTAGAAAACGTGATCTCCATTGTGAATATCTTCCTGGTCCAAGCATTGGAGGACGATCTTTCGAACCAGCTGCCATGATAGATATTTGTGCATTTGACTATCTGTTTTGAAGGATTGTGACTGGAGTAGACATGGTTAATGAATGGTTATTAATTATGAAGTGTGAAAGATTTTGTTGGATCTTAAGTGGATATGATGTGATTGAAGTTTTGGTCTTGTGGTCTTGTAAGCAATTCACGTTCACGGGATTTTACACGTCTATGATTAAAACCGATAAAAGAATTAACGGGATTTTACAAAATCAATAGAAAACCGTGAATGATTTGATTCGGAGTCAGCGGCCAATGATTTAATTGTATAAAAACAGATAATTTTCTGGCTTGGGTTACAGTAGATTGTTTAAATAGGCTCACCAAACTGAAACAGGCCTTAAAATGCTGATGGGCCGTGAGCTAGAACAAAAACAATTCTAACACAAATTCCAAAAAACTGAAAAATGTCAATAATCTAGTAAAACGAGCTGTTTTGGGCCTTAAGAAACCTTAACCAGCAAAAGGATTGTTACAGCGTGAGATCCGTCAACGTTATCTCTTCGATTTGCGGGTCACTAGCCATAAAACGAAGTTACGGATCAAAAGTTATGGCTGTTTTACTGAAACACTTTTCTTCACGCAAGATTTCTAGACAAAACGCAGTGCCTTTTCAATCAAAACGCAATGAACTTTATCAAAACGCAGTGGTTGAGATTTGGTCAAAACGCAATGCTCAAAACGCAATGGTCAAAACGCAATGAACTTTATCAAAACGCAATGGTCAAAACGCAATGGTCAAAACGCAATGGTCAAAATGCAATGGAATTTTGTCAAAACGCAATGAAATAAAAAATTGGTCAAAGTTATTCCTTAGTCAAAAGCAATATATGTCTTCAAAACGCAACCTGCAATCAAAACGCAATGAACCAAAACGCAACCAATGTCAAAACGCAACCAAGAAAAAAGTCAAAACGCAACAAGGAACAAAGGAGAGTCAAAAGCATCAGTGAACTTTGCCATAAAGTCAAAACGCAACGACGAAATATACGAGTTTTCCACCTAAAATCGCCTAAAAATCGCCTTTTTTGACCCTTTAACTTGATTTCTCTTGTACAATTAGCTACCTTATGCCTAGATCTTGCTTAATAACTAAAACATTCACACATCTAAGCACAATAATTCGGGTTTGATTTTTTCTTCAATTTTACACACGAATTTGATCTTGTTTAACCACAAGAATCAACCGACGAATCCACACGTAGCTCCCCCCTGATGCCAATTGTAGGTCCAATAACACTTCACTTCACACAATCGACCAAAGAAATCCGGATAGAAAATGATATAGATAGATGAGGTTGTTATAGTAGAAAACTAGGAGAGAGAAATGAGAGAAAAGAGAAAAAGATATATTTAGATATTTTCAACAACTAACTTTTCCAAGTGGAAAAGTTCCTTATATACCCCGACACTTAAAAGTGACGCGCGGGATATTTAACATGGGGGGGGGGGGGACCCGGGCTCGGTTTTTGCTGGGATAAAACCAAAACATATACAATATTAGATTAAACTATCGAGCCCAATTCCGATAATAATTCTATTACAACATTAACTAATTAAAATGGACCGAAGCTCCCATCGTAGAGTGACCGAAGCTTCCTTGATCGACCAATAAATTGAGCTAACACAATATCTTTTCTCATACTATTCTACAATTTGGTTACATACGTGATTGGTACAATTCATTACAAACACAATTTACATGGTTGATTACAACTTGGTTTTCATAACTTGTCACTTACTCGTTTTGCTATTGGTTTACGAATTTGTTTACATACTCATTTTCGAATTCACTACTTGATATATATCACACTCTTTCTACTTATGATTTAAGTACTCAAAGCTATTTTACGAATACAATGGTTACTTTTACTTGGACACAAGTACTTAATGTGAGAATTTCCCCCTTTTTTACGAGTTGCCTAAGTTTACTCTATGCATGAAGTCCTCCTTATCATGAACCGTTAATTTCTCTACCGTAACGGACCGTTGAGGGAGCGCGAATGCTGTGAGAATAGATACTTATAGGGAATGAACTCCCATGGTCCGGTAGATAACAACGCACTATCCAGGTACAGACGCATTACATTTAAGGAAACTAGGTTTAGCAATTCACCTACCGGGGCACTAAATAATAACAACGTAACTTAAGTTTCGATGTCAGAGCTTAGCGCAACAGTAAATATTATCTATGTGGTACTGTATTTGTTATAGTAGACCCATACATTTTGAAAAATCAATGATCTCACTGTCCATACTACTTATTGAATATTACTAATTTCTGAACACTTTTCATTATATTGCGGTGGAGCAATAAAACACAACAACTCTATTAGGAGTTCTACATTTACTCTTACACTTTTGGCGATTATTATAAGGATTGAAATGGTCAGGCATATGTTATAAATCTTTGGATCCCCAACATTTACATTATACTTACGAAAGCTCTATGAACCACCACTGTAATGTTGACACTTTTTAAGCATGTTTTTTCTCAAGGTTAATTAGATGCTTGGACATATTTGATAGTGGATGGAGTCTTTACATTATGTTTTTTCATGGTGAAGTAATTATGGGGACAAAGTGTTTTATATCAAATTTCAAGAAATCAACGAGATAACTTTTCAAACGACAACAGTTAGAGGTCGTTCTCTTGTATCTTGTGCTATTGTATTAGAATAACGCCCCCTGACATATTTCCGCGCACACATTTTTTGGTGGGTGTTCGAGCAAGCGTACTCATTGGAAAGTATTTTGAAATGGGAGAAAGTTGGATACCAGTCGAGGTAAATTAAGAGATGATTAGAATGAATCCATAAGTCAAAAGTATTCGGTACATCCTTATGATCGAACCAAGATGTATCAAGATTTAAAAAGCCAGTAGTTGGGTGGGCCGAATATGTAAGCAGAGATTGCCACCTACGTCAGTAAATGTTTGACATGTGCCAAAGTCAAGGCCGAATACCAAAAACCATCCAGTTTGTTGGTTCAACCTGTGATCCCAGTATGGAAGTGGGAAAACATTACTATGGATTTCGTTACTAAGTTGCCAAAGACATAGTCTGGTCAAGATACAATTTGGGTAATTATAGACCAATTCATAAAGTTTTCTCATTTCTTACCAATAAAGGAAACGGACTTAATGGAGAAGTTGATGAGACAATACTTGAAGGAAGTAGTCTCGAGGCATGGAGTGCCAGTTTCGATTATTTTTGATCGAGACAGTAAGTTTACATCTCATTTCTAGAAATCACTGAACGAAGCCCTAGGTACTCAATTGGATATGAGTACGGCTTACCATCTACAGACTGATGGTCAGAGTGAGAGAACCATCCAAACCTTGGAGGACATGCTACGTGCTTGTGTGATTGATTTTTGGAAAGGTTGGGATAGACACCTACCTTTGATGAAGTTTTCCTACAACAACAGTTATCACACGAGTATCAAAGCTGCACCGTTTGAAGCTCTCTACGGCCGAAAGTGTAGATCACCTATTTATTAGGCTTAAGGTTGGAGACGCTCAGCTTACTGGTCCCGAAAATTCTTTATGAAACAACTAAGAAGATCATTCAGATCAAGAATTGTATTCAAGCTGCACAAGATAGATAGAAGAGCTACGTCGACAGGAGATGTAAGCCATTAGAGTTTGAGGTTGGAGATAAGGTCATGATAAAAGTGTCACCATGGAAAGGGGTGATACGTTTTGGTAAACAAGGGAAGTTAAACCCTCGCTATATTGGACCTTTCAAGATTTTTGATAGGGTAGGAATGCTTGTGTATCAACTTGAACTCCCAGAACAATTAAGCCGAGTTCATAGCACTTTTCATGTTTCAAATTTGAAGAAGTGTTTCGTGGATACGAACCACTATCTATTTCGTGTATAGATCCAAATTGATGACAAGCTTAATTTCATTAAAGAACCAGTTGAAATTATGGACTGAGAAGTTAAATGTCTAAATCAGAGCCACATTCCAATCGTGAAGATCCGTTGGAATTCGAGACGAGGGCCCGAGTTTACTTGGGAGCACGAAGACCAAATGAAGAAAAAGTACCCTCATCTTTTCGTTAACCCTTCATCCACGTCTTAAGCTTTGAGGAAAAAGCTCCTTTAACGGGGGGAGAATGTCACACCCTGAAAATTTCAGGTCAATATTTATAACTTTTTGCGATAATTATATTTTGGGGATAACTTTTATACGTTACGTTTAAATCCGGCAGTTTACCGGGAAGTTAATCCGCATAAATCTGAAAAACATCATCGGACGCCTTCCGACTTCAGATTTTGATTAGTTTAGATATAATATGAGTTATTTTATCTTTTCTAAGTGTTTTGTAGTTTACGATCACTCTCGGTATTTATTTTTACGCTTTAACGTTTAAATTACGTTTTTCGCATTTTTGATCAAACAGAACCCCGAAAACCAGCAATCTTTTCGTGTAAACTTTTGTTATCGTCCATCTCATAATATTAAGTCAAAAATTTCGTTCATCCCCCCCCCTCTACTCAAAACACACGCATACACACTCTAAATTAATCCCTATGAAATCTTTTCACTTTAATTTGAAACTTATGCATGCATAAGTGGGATAGTGACCTCTTTGTCTTAACCTTCCCATGCACCAACACCTCTCTTACATAATTTGTCACCTTGCATGTGAGGACCACAAAGGCACTAACTTGAAATAGATTTAATTAACTAAACTTGGAGCCAAAGCAAAATAATGTAACCTTCTCAGGTCCCCCCCCCTCCCCATGCCAACATCCATCGAACCACAAGGACCTTGAAGTCCTTGGTTCACTCTTTTTGCTAGTCACCCACTTCTAGTCCCAAAAATATCTTAAACCCTAGAACCTTTCCCTATATAAACACCACTTATAAGAATTTTAGGTCATTCATCACAATTCTAGCCTCAACAAAAACTCACACACCTCTCCATCTCTTTCTCTTTGGTCACGACAAGAAAAACAACACCAACAACATTCCATAGTTTTGATTTTGTTTAAGATCCATCTATTTCAATCTTATTTCTAACCATATCTAAGGGTGTTCCAAAGGTTTGATCATAGTTTTCAAGGTTTTCTTAAAGACAAGTAGGGTTTTCAAGATTTGTGTGTTGGTTTTTTATAGATCTATTATTTTTGGGTAATAGATCTTTTGTGATATTCTCTACTTGTTCTTCATTTTTATAAGTATCTTGGATCTTTCTTTGTGGTTTACTTACATTCTTCTTATATGTTCAAAGATCCATACATCCATATGTTGTGTTTTCATTTTTGAAAGATTATAAAACAAGATTTCATAAATAATGATGCTACCTTGTTTGTAACTATTTAAATATATGTTCTTGTGTGAGATGAGGAGTTGAATGCAGTTGCAATAATAAAAATGAGGGATTTAAGGTTGTCCCATAGGTGTGTATTTTTGTTATGGATTAGTTGTGAATGGAGATTAGGCTAGATTATGCACTATTGTGAAGTTGGGTGAATATTGTTGCTTTTTTGACAAAACGTGCTTTGCTGTACCCAATTTGTTTGGGGTTTTGTTTGACCTAAAAATGTTTTCATTAGGCGTAAAAGTAGTTTTTGGAGAGCTCGTTTCGAATAGATAGTTTTTCATATTTCGCACATTAAAATTTGATTTTAAAACGACCCAAAGTTATAGCAAGATAGAAACTTGAAATATTCTTTCGACAAACAATGGTAGGTGTGCTTGATTTGAATAGTAAAAGTAGTTTTTCCAGATATTTTTGGACTTCTAACACTAGAGAAACATATAGTAACACACCTATAGATTAGTATCATTTAAAGACGCCGTTAACATATTTTAGGAAAAGCGATAAAGTTACTAAAAATAGTAAGTTTGGTAAAAATTTAGCGAAACGGACATAGAAGTTAAGCGATTAAGGCTCGTTAGTGCGTTTTGAAAATATGGAAACTATATAAATATAGGGGACGGTATTAACGTTTTGAAACTAAAAACTTTCCTAAAATAGAAACTTTTTAAAAATAGTAATTTTTTTGATTAAATCGAAACTAACGAAAAACTATATGATTATATTTGCCATAGTTTGATAATCAAACTAAAGCAAACACACATGGATGTATTTTGGTGATGAACATATTGTGCAATTCTTGGCATACTTTCCGTGTTTCTGAGACGCGTTATTATTCTAGGTCGCGGCTAGATTTCTATATCATCTTTTACTTGCGTGATTATCATTTGCTCATTTTGCTAAGGTGAGTTCATAGCCCCATGTTTTACTACTTTTACTTTACTATTTTGGGGTGAGAAACATTGCTTGTTTTCAAACTATGGACACAGTTACTTTACGTTTCCTTTTCCTGATTACGTGTTGCCTAAGTAGCGAATAGACCACTAATGCCCGAATTATCATGAACCGTCAATTGCTTAACCGACCGTACTGGTTAAGTGAGCGTGAATGTTGTAAATAGATCTATTGGGAGTAATTATCCCTATCCGGGTAAGTAGCGCTTACTAGTTTTGGCGGTCCGAACAAGCGGATATATACCATGTCAGAATGTCAATAGGTGATCCTGGTCAGATACCTTTAGGGCGCTGAATACTATTTGGCATATAAAATGCTTCTTTTTAAATTGAGCTTCGGTGTCATGAGCTTAATGCAAACGTAAATGCTTTTTATGTGAAGTTGTATATGTTATAACTGTCACGTGCGTACTGTGAACTTGTGGTCCACCTTTAATACTAAATTCAAACCTATGAATTCACTCAACTTTATGTTGACAGTTTTAGCATGTTTTTCTCAGGTGCTTAGCTATGGATGTCTTTGCTTGCTTGTTGATGTTGCCTTGCATTGGACCGATTTTCAAGAATTATTATTATCTATGTTAACATAGTTGTCAAACTTTAAAACCTTTTATTCCCTTCCGCATATTATCGTTGGGCCTATGTAAAACTTTAATTATTTTAATAAATGCAACGATGTTGGATTTTTAAACGTACCCTTATAGGTCGTTCTTTGTATCTTGTATGATGTGTATTATGACGTCACGCCCCCGGACACGTGTTTTCCGTCTAGGCCCCGTTTGGAGGTGTGACAGATTGGTATCAAAAGCCAAGGTTATAGAGAACCAGGTAGTATATCTAGGTCTGGTCTATAACCAGTATGTGATCCTACATGTTTACTTGCTTACGTATATAATTACTATTGATAAGTAAACGAGTATTAAGTATAATACATTTCCATAATTATATTACGTTTATTTTGCCTTACGTAGATTTTCTTGTTTGTTTTATATAAAAGTTATTTATATAAATAATAGATCTTTCCCTTAGGACATTGTGAGTTGCACAGTCGTCTCTAAACGTTTCTCAAGACATCATGAGTGATATGATGGTCATTACAACTTCTTCATAAATTTACAATATACTATTTTACATAACATTGAAACTTGTCACAGTCTTTCGACCCTACGTTATCTTACTGTCCGAACCCGAATGCGAGTTGAGCTCCCATTCCATACTTTTATTTCTCCTACGTCGTCTCATACCGTCATCTAGAAACATGCCGATTAAGTTGAACATGACTTTAACCTGTCACCTCGTAACATTCCACTTTTGGAAATGCGACCTTAGGAACCTGACTTTTTTTTTTTTTGATTTGAAGAGAATGGCGGCAACAAGACAAGGAATGAGTTCTGCGGAGATT
>BQNB010052387.1:0-40519 GCA_026074375.1 Tanacetum coccineum
CATAAATTCAGTAATGACACGCTCAATGATGTTCGGACTGCTCTTCACGATATTGCTAAGGAAATAAGGATGGAATATTTGACAAAGAGGAAATGGAGTGGATTAGACAAACGAAGGGCTCGGGTTATGATCCAAGATATCAAAAAGCAGCTATTTCAAAGGAGGCTAATGTAGAATCTAGAGAAGTTCGTTGGTGGAAGGGAATACGAGAATGATCTCAGGCTACTGGAAAGGACAATATGACTTCGTCATATTTTGTCTCAACTTATTTTAGGTCAATTTATCATATATAATAATCTTGTGAATATGTATATAAATAGTGTAGACTATAATTAGGCTTATATAGTATTTGAGTACGAATTTTCTAGAATTTCTTAGTAAATTCAAAAAATTTCAAATTAATATACTCAAACACCATATTATTCCCTCATAATTTGAGAGGGAGCATTAAAATGTTCCAATCATTGGCTTGTTAATAATTAGACATCTTTTTCCCCAAAACCATGAATATTTGAATCAACTGATATCCAAAATATTAAGAGATTTGACATTTTTGATAAGGGGAGAAGATGTGATTAAAATATATGATTAAAAATGTGAATTTTTGTGATCTCTAGTGTACGCTATCCCATATATGTGCTAAACTCTTTTGATTAATCGATGCACATATAAAGGGGGAGCAAATGGTTACGTGTGGCAGAAATGTGGAAGTACCAAAGACTGACCATTTAATTTACTGTATTAGAGTTACAAGGTGGTTAAGTTTAGGTATTCATTCCCATGATCCAGCTAGAACCGGAGGGATCTACCCAGGGATATTCTACTAGACAGTGTAGTAGTCCTTAAGGATGAAAAAAGGAGTAAAAGTGAGAATAAGGGAAAAGTGCCGACTGAGATGGAGCTAGTACTAGAACAAACCTAACAATGTACTAGTTGTGAAGTCTCGGTTAGCGCAGAAGGGGTTGAAGAATTAAAAAGAAAAGTTAAGATAAAGGGTTAAAATAAAGAAACCCTCCTTACACTTTGGCAGAAACCGGGTCAATACATCTGCTGTCAAGAATCACAAAGATGATTGCTAACATTAAAGACTGACATCATGGACCCAGTGATGTAATGCACAACCCTCCCTAGCCACTCAGAATCTCTCAAAAGATTTCTGTTTCATTTCTCACAGAGATTACATGCATTTTTATCAACTTTCTCACTCCGAGTTAGTTGGTATTAAAAAGGTGGCAGTCCGCTCTAGCCTCCGATCACTAAAACCAAAGTGTACATTGAGTCTAGAGCCAAGAGATCATCCATAAATCTCATTAGGACACCTGTCAAAATTATGCTTGCTAAGTCACACAATGTGAATAACAAGATATATATTAAAAGTCTTACGCATTATCCTTGTGATTTTATCAGAACATACGAGTGATATTACTCACAGTGAAGATGGAAATCCTGCTTGAGCCAACATCAAACAAGCTCATGGTAGGTGACGTGTGTGAATCTATATGAATCAAACTTGTGACAACTGGAAAGAAATGATGGTGCGATTCTATAAGAATCAAACTTGTTCCATGTTATGAATTGACGATTGATGATGAATTTTGAAATGATTAACACTCTCAATGTGTCACAAAACCACTTTAGCAAATGACACGTCGATTGATTTTTCAAATCGATTTTTCTATTCAATTGATGAGATAGTAACTCACTGGTTCACTCTTATCGTGTTGTTTGCTTTGAGATGTTTCGGTAATGAGAACATGCTGAGTTTGATGAATCTAATTCATATGTGTTAGAAAGATTCTATACTTCAGCTGGAAATCCTGTTAAGGAGATTCTTCTTAAATTGAATCTACCTGATCACAGGTCGATCCTCACAGATTCGAAGGTTACTCTAACCAAACATGGGCAAATGACAAAGCCATATTTGTCCCCCCGCTTTATTGTTAACTGTTTTAATACACGATACTTAAAGATGGAGGTGAAGGTACCTGATTCCAGTTGACTCACAAGATTCATAGCCACATGCTCATACCCGGCCGACAAACATAAAGACATCATCTAAGCTCAAGTACATGTTTTAAGACTTCTGCTACTCTGATACCATACGTCTTTCTTGAAGTAACGAAGTATTGAAGTCAAAGAATTTCAAAGAAGTTTTCGTCACTCTGATACCGAACGTCTTTCTCGAAGTGATGAAGTGTTATAGTTAAAGAACCTCAAGAAAGATGCAATATTAAAGCTTTTCAAGATAACATATCAAGAAAGGTATGAGCATGTCGGTCCAAAAGTCACAAGTTTACAAGATGGCAAAAGATCATAAGATGACGAATAGAGATTATGATTGGATGATGATCTTAAGAAGCTAAAGTCAAAGGAATGTGCTCTAGCCTAAAAGTCAAGGTCACTACAACATATTCACAAGAAGAAGAAAAGAAAGAAATTCAAGTCTGCGAGCACAAGAATGAAGACTCAGCATAGTATGCTAGGTTTAAGTTTTTGTAACATGAAGTGACCTCCCTTAAGGGGAGATTGTTATGAATACGAAATTCCTATAAAAGTCTCGGTCACTTCATAGATAACTGTAGTTAGCTCGTCAAGTTAATATTTGGAAACTTACTTAGGTAGTTAGACCAAGGCCCATGGATAAGTCCATTAAGCCAAGGCCCATCTGCCCCTTGTAAGTATATATACACCTCTCCATGCCTTGGAGAGGTGGTTGGTTGGTTTTATTTCTCATATAGTTCAACATGTATTTTCTCTCATCTTTCGCTCACTAAAACCTTCCTCCCAAAGTCTTTCTCTATCTAACATTTCTTGCTAAATATTTCGTGTATATGTTAAATGATTATAGCTATTCTACATCAAACCCATAGTCTGTCAGCTATGATCTCATCCATAGGATTTGGGTACAACATCCAGGCAGGGAAATGTATTCAGCCTTTGTGGTTGAGATAGCAGTGCTCTTTTGCTTCTTTAAAGACCAGCTGACTAATCTGTTGCCCAAGAACTACACAATTCCAGATGTACTTCTTCTAGTATTTTGACACTCGGTATGATCAGCATCTGCATAAGCTGTTAGTGTAAATCCGGTATCCTTTGAATACCACATACCCATATTTATGGTTCTTTTCAGGTATCGAAAGACCCGTTTTACTGCATGTAAGTGCTTTTCGATAGGCTTTGCCTGATACCGGGCACACATGCAAACTGCAAATACTAAATCGGGTCTACTGGATGGTAGATACATGAGGGAGCCTAGATCTTTATCCAGTTTGGTTCTCTCCACCATTGGAGTGTCAATCGTGTCACTAGATTCCATACTGTATTTTTTTAAGTATTTCTAGAGTATATTTTGACTAGTTAATAAAGATGCCTCTGGTACTTTGAGAAATTTGTAGTCCAAGAAAGAATGACATTTTGCCCATCATTGACATCTTAGATTTTGAACTTATTGTTTCAGCAAATGTATCACAAAGAGCGGGATCAGTAGAAATAAAAATAATATCGTCTACGTAAATTGGTACCAGTTGGATATCTTTGCCTTCTTTCCTCGTGAATAATGTATCACAAAGAGCAGGATCAGTAGAAGCAAAAATAATATCGACAATACATTTAGAGAACTTCTGGGAGAGTAGAAACTTTGAGAGTAGATCATACCAAGCACGTGGAGCCTGCTTTAAGCCATAGAGAGCATTCTTCAGCCTATACATGTGGTTGGGATAGTCTGGATCTACAAACCCCTATGGTTGACTAACATAGACCTATTATCTTAGCACACCGTTCAAGAATGAAGTCTTGACATCCATTTTGGTAGACTATCATATTCTTGTGGGCAGCGTTTGCAACAAAAATTCTGATGGCCTCTATTCGTGCAACAGGTGCGAAAGATTCTTTAAAGTCAATTCCTTCCTCTTGGTGAAAACCCTTAGCTACCAACCTAGCCTTATTTTTTCAATACGCCCCCAAACTCACCTAACTTAACCTTGAATACCCACTTAAGGTTAATTAGCATGTCATAATTCGGATGAGGTACTAGCTCCTATACTTGCAGTCGTTCGAACTCATGAATTTCTTCTTGCATAACTTTAATCCAACCGGATTCTTTCAAAGCTTCTTTATAGTTCTTGGGTTCGACTGACATTTAGTGAGGAAAGCATCAAAGTACACCACTTGGCATCGGTTTAAGTTGGCGTCATTGTCGTAGACGAGACGAGAAAAGATTGCCAATTACTAAATCCAAAGGGTGATTCCTTTGTCAACTTTGCTGAGATGTTCAAACGGTTAGTTGGTGGTTGCAAACCTGATACACTGAATCCCTACGAAGAGATTCTTAAAAAACTCGGGTGTGAATTGAAATTATTATGTGAATGAGTCATTATCAAAATTTTGCAATTTTAGGAGTTCTTATCCTTCAAAACATCATGATGTTAAGACTGGTTTGAGTATTTTAGTGTTGTGAAGTTTTAGCAGATGGGTGTATCTGATCAACTCACGGATGTGCAGGAAGGTGTACGGTGGTATCTATAGGAATTGGAGCCAATAGTAGTGGCATGAGCACGAGATACAACACTTAGTGGCTGAAAGTATTCATCAAACATGGGTTGGAAGAGGATATCCTAGTCTTTCTTGGTTGGTGGAACATAAGGTGTTGAGGGAGATGGATTTTGATCGAGTCTTGAACTGATAGTTCCAGGAGTCATAAGTTGAAGCTTGGGTCCTAAACCGAATTTTTCAGAAGCCATTGCCGTCAACTCATCAAATTCGATGTGGATAGTTTCCATGATCAATCGGGTCCATTTATTATAGTTTCGGTATGCTTTCTTTACGGGAGAGTAACCGATAAAAATTCCAATATCAGCTTTGGGTTTCAGCTTACCCAAATCTTCACTGTTATTGGTTGGGTAGCACAATGCACCAAAGACATTAAAGTACTTTAAGTAGGGTGTTCTGTTATGTAGAAGCTCATAAGGTGTTTTTTGTGATGTTTACGAATCAAAGATTGATTGTGGGTATAACAAGCTGTTGCTACTGCTTTTGCCCACAGATATAATGGTGCCTTTAAAAATATCAACAATGTACGTACAGCTTCCACTAAAGTACGATTCTGTCTTTTGACAACGTTGTTCTATTATGGAGTACGTACAACTGAAGCTTGGTGTGAGATCCTGACATCTTCATAGTAGGACTTCAGCATTTGATTGATTAACTCTCTACCATTATCCGTGCGAATATTCCTAACAGTTGCATTAAGACGAACTTGAAATTTCTTTAGAAATTTGATTACGAACTCAAGATTTTCATCCTTCGATCATAAATTTTTTACTCAAGTGAGCCGTGAATAATCATCAACATTGACCAATATGTACTTCTTCCCATTTATACTCTCACTGCTCATTGGACCGCAAAGATCCATGTGCAAAAAATATAGCTTTTCTTGGATGAAGTCTTTAGGCTTTGGTTTATGAGTATGCTTATTGGTTTTCCCTAATGAGCATGCAGAGCACAAGTGGTCTTTTTTGTACTTCGGTTTGGGTAAGCCTCTAACTAGACCTTGTTTGGCAAGTTCATTAATGGTACTGAAGTTTAAGTGGGACAACCTTCGATGCCATAACCAGGACTTGGTCTTAGAAGCATTAGACAAAAGACAAATAGGAGAGTAGTGCATCATTTCTTTTAGTGACAGTGTGTACAAATTTGTTCCCCATGAGCCCTTTAGTAGATCAACACCTTCTAGATCACGAACAAAGCATGATTGCTTGCGAAATGCTACTTCAAGATCGGCATAACAGAATTGACCAAATGAAAATAAATTATGTCCTAGCCTCTCTACATAATAAACCCAAGAAATTGTCACATTTCCTATCTATAATCCCCATATCCATAATGCTATAACTTGATTATTCCTAAAATCTAACGGTTCTATAAACTTATGACAAAATTGATAAGCTTAGGGAAAGTTCCTAATATCTTGGAGTCTTCTAGGTGTGACTGTACTTATATGTTCCTCATTTCTTTTCCAGTTTGGCCTTGGGAGGAAACTGTAGACTATGTGGTTATATGAGATGTCTAATTCTGAGGGATGTACCATAAGGAAGGGCTTTCTATTGAGTTGGGGAAAGGTTTGGGTGGATAGTGTATGTTGAGTGGAATAGAAAGTGTGTGAAAAGATGAAAACCTTCTTGGGGATTTTCACTCATACATTTGTCTTGTGAGGGCTGGTTGGGTAATTGGGAGAGAGTGTCCTTATCTAGTGTTGCCATTCCTTTTGCCCTTGATCTATTCGATGAGTTGTAGCTGTGGATGGATTTTAGGGGAAATGGAATGGAAATGTAGCTGTAATAGGTATAGCCCATCTCTTAGTGTGAAAGGGAGGTATATACTTCTTGATGATGCCTGCTCATTTCATTCCATTTTCATTATGGATGTGGGATGAATGATTTGGGAATGGATTGAGTTTGGAAATGTAGTCAAGAGTATATGGTTTTTTTTATACTTGAAAGGTGAATTTAAAAGTCTGCATGTTAGGAATACAAAAAGTATCAGTCACTTCCAATATAGTTAGTCGTAGCTCATAGTAAGTCCAATGATTAAGATAGAAAGCTAATCAGGCTAAAGGCCCATGGAAAGCCTATTATAAAGCCCATGGCCGGTCACATGTAAGAGTATTTATACCCTCTCTACACATGGAGATGGTGTTGGTTGGTTTATTTCACACACATAATCTAAGTTTTCTTTCTTTGTTACTTTCTCTCACTAAAACCATCCTCCCATCCACTTTCTCTCTCTAAGATTTTTATATTGCTCATTGGTGTTATAGATTACTAGTATTCTACAATTGGTATCAAGATCCATGGCGTGATTAGTTTAGTTTTGTGTTTGTTTTTCTTTGTTTTGTTTTTTTTATCAAACCGTACTTTTTTTCTTTTTTTTATCAAATCGTACTTTTTTTTTTGTTTTTGAAGCTCTATTGTACACTAAAAGATCATTTACCTTGGTAAATCTGATCTAGTATCTTTAGGATATAGGTGTACAAGCTTTTAATCAAGAAAAATATCAACTTTGTTCAAATTTGGTGTTTGAATAGTCTTAGAAAGTACAATTCTTGATTTTAAATTTTTTTGGCTTAAAAACCATAAAGTTTGCATTATTAAGGTACCTATAGGCTTAGTAATACTATTTGTACAAGAAATTTTGGGAAAAAATGATCAAAAGTGTGTCTTTTTGTGTTTTGGAAAATTTGAGTTTCGTGTAGTTGAAGGCGAATTAGCAATTTGGCATTGGAAGGCGAATTAGCAATTTGGCATTTGAAGGCAAATTAGCAATTTGGCATTGGAAGGTGAATTATCAATTTAGCATTTGAAGGCAAATTAACAATTTGGCATTGGAAGGCGAATTAGCAATTTGGCATTTGAAGGCGAATTAGCAATTTGGCATTTGAAGGCGAATTAGCAATTTTGGCAGTTGAAGGTGATTTATCATTACCTTTTGGAAGGCGATTTAGCAACTCCTAAGACAAGGCGATTTAACAATTCCCTGTGCAAGGTGATTTAGCAATTTTATAAGCCAAGGCGATTTATCAATTCATTTTGCAAGGCGATTTAGTAATTTTCCAAGCCAAGGCGGTTTATCAATTCCTTTTGCAAGGCGATTTAGCAACTCTTAAACCAAGGAGATTTGACAGGTCCCTGTGCAAGGCGATTTAGAAATTTCCCAAGCCAAGGCGATTTAACAATCTTCCTTTGCAAGACGATTTAACAAATTCCCTTTACAAGGCGATTTAACAAATTCAACACTCAAAAGACAACTCACTAAAAACACAATTACTTTTAATCACCGTTCAATCCACAAGTAATCTTATAACATCAATTCAAAATGGATTCAATTATTCCACTTGGACAAAAGAATACTCATTAGCAATAGAGTATATCTCTGTACTACATGATATTCTCTGGTGCTAACAATCATCCACCAATGTTGGACAAGGACCTGTATGATTCTTAGAAAAGTAGAATGGAATTATACATGCAAAACAGAGAGCACGGAAGAATGATACTTGAATCAGTTGAAAACAGTCCACTCATTTGGCCTACTATTAAAGAGAATGGGGTGACTAGAACAAAGAAATATGCTGAATTATCTGCTGCTGAGAAAATTCAAGCTGATTGTGATATGAAGGCAACCAATATCATTCTTCAAGGTCTACCAACTGATATCTATTCACTTGTGAATCATCACAGAGTTTCCAAAGATTTATGGGAGAGAGTTCAATTACTAATGCAATGTACCTCTTTAACTAAGCAAGAAAGAGAGTGTAAGCTGTATGATGTATTTGATAAGTTTACTCACATCAAGGGGGAATCACTTCATAAGTATTACTTGAGATTCACTCAGCTGATTAATGACATGAACATCTACAACATGAAAATGGAGCAATTTCAAGTTAATACAAAGTTCTTAAACAGTCTTCCACCTGAATAGAGTAAGTTTGTGACTGATGTCAAGCTTGTAAAGGATTTTCATACTACCAACTTTGATCAGCTTTATGCATATCTTGAACAACACGAACTTCATGCAAATGAAGTTCGTCTTCTGCGTGAACGCAATCAAGATCCACTTGCATTTGTTGCAAATCAGCAGATGACACCACCTCACTTCAACACTTATCAGTCTTCATACAATAATCCTCAGCTTCAACAACAGTTTCCACCATCTCAGTATGGATTAATTCACCCCAATCAACATTACTCATCTACTTATCCATCACAACCTTAATTCAATCATTCATCTGTTCCACCATCATATCCTTATCAGTCTCAAATGAATCATCAAACCTCATATGTTCCACAAATTGCTTATCAATCATCTCAAGTTACTACACAACCTATGACTGAGTTACCTCTTGTGGACTCAGGTTTTGTTGTTCCTGTATTCTCTCCAGAAGATGATACAATTACTTGTCTTAACAAGGCAAGGGCTTTTCTAACGGCTGTAGCTTCCTCAAGGTTCCCCTCAACCAATAATCAACTTCGAACTTCATCGAATCCAAGAAACCAAGCCACTATTCATGATGGCAGGGTCACAGTGCAACAAGTTTAGGGGAGACAAGGTCAAAGTTATTCTGGTACTGGTTATAAGAGTAATGCTACAAGTTATGGGGAAACAATGCAATTGGACAAGCAAAGGTTGTTAAATGCTACAACTGTCAAGGTGAAGGACATATGGCTAGGCAATGCACTCAGCCTAAGTGACCAAGGAATGCAGCATGGTATAAGGATAAAGCAATGTTAGCTGAAGCTCAAGAAGCTGGACGAATTTTAGATGAAGAGCAACTCGCATTTCTTGCAGATCCAGGGATTCCAGACGGTCAAGCTGTTCAGACAATCATTCCAAATAATGTTGTTTTTCAGACTGAGGATCTTGATACTTATCATTCTGACTGTGATGATATCTCGAATGCAAAAGCGATTCTTATGGCCAACATTTCCAACTATGGTTCTGACGTTATCTTAGAGGTACCTCATTCTAAAACCTATCTTAATGATATGGAAAATCAAGGTGTGCATGCAATGAAGGATTTTGAACAAACACCAGTTGTGGATTTTACAGATAATGAGATACATAGTGATAGCAATATCATTCCGTACTCTCAATATTTGCAAGTAACACAATAGGCAAATGTTCAAGATACTAATTTGTAGGCACAACAAGATTCAATGATCTTATCTGTGATTGAATAAATGTTGGAACACATGATTAATCATGTAAATAATTAGGAAAAGGCTAATAAGGAACAAAATAATGAATCTGTAACCGCTGAGCTAGAGAGATATAAAGAACGAGTCAAAACTTTTGAACAACGTCTTAATATTGATTTAAGTAGTCGTGAAAAAATGATTGATTCTTAAATGGATGATATTATTAAAGAAAAGCTTGCACTGAAAGAACAAGTTGACTCACTTGAGCAAAATCTTTCTAAACAAATCAAAGAAAATGAATGCTTATTGCAAACATTCATGGTTTTCAAAAATGAATATAAAGAAAAAGAAAATAAATATATGGAAAATGAAATAGATTTGGAAAAGAAGATAAAGGAACTTGATAATATTATTTTCAAAGTGGGTCAATCTGCTCAAACAATGCACATGTTAACAAAGCCTCGAGCCTTTTATGATAATATACACAAACGAGCTCTAGGTTATCAAAAGCCATTTTATCTTAAGAAAGCTCAGCGGATTAAACCAACCTTGTATGATGGTATTGTTATATCTGCTAAACATGTTGTTATGCCTATGATTGATGATGAGGAAACATTGATTTTGGAAGAAGAGAGTCGATCAAAAATGTCTGAAAAAGAAAAGGATCTAGAGGCCATTAAACAAAACATTTCTCATAAACCTATTGATTATGAAAAATTAAATAGACTATCTGATGATTTTGGGAAACATTTTACTCCACAACAATAATTATTGGTTGAACAAGCTTTCTGGTTACGTATGTCCAATCCTACCAGTAAACCTTTTGTTGCATCACCTGTCAAAATAGAAGCTCATAAGGAACTTCCTAAGGTAAGCTTGGTAAATGAAAGCCTTAAAAAGCTTAAATTTCACCTTGCCAGGTTTGACAACGTGGTGAAGATAAGGACTAGACCTGATGCACGTATAGAAGGTGAATGGGGGTTTAAACATACTAAAGTTGTTTTTAACAATGAAATTATTTCATTTCTAAAATCTTCAAAAGGCATCTTTAATCTGTTTGATAAAGATCTTCTAAATGAAATCATGGAAGTACATACAGTTTTTAACCAAATAGATGCTGATGTTCAACAGTCTTTAGTTGATAAACAATGTTTGGAAATTACTAAGAAATAATTACTTTTAGAAAATGATCGACTCTTACAACAAATCATGTCTCAAGATGTTCTTCTAACTGTGATGAATTCTAAGTCTTTGATTGGTGAATCTATGAATATGGATAGAGAGAGAAAAGAATCTTGTGATAAGTGTTTCAATCTTGAGGCCGAGCTTTTGAAATCACAAAATGCGAATAATGATCTTTTGAAAGATTCTCTCTCTCTCTAGTTTCTTGTTTCGTGTTGTGATTTATGAAGTGAAGTGTTAATCGGGATCCTTAAATGATGTTTGAACACAGCAGTTCAAGCCTCGGTCATCAATGTTTAAATGATGTTTGAACACAGCAGTTCAAGCCTCGGTCATCAATGTTTAAATGATGTTTGAACACAGCAGTTCAAGCCTCGGTCATCAATGTTTAAAAGACGTTTGAACACAACAGTTCAAGCCTCGGTCTTCATGGCAATGACGTCTATTCACATCAGTTCAGGCCTCGTTCTTCATCAAATGACTTCTGATCATAATCGTTCAGAACTCGAAATTCAAGACCACAGCAATGAACCGACAATTCTAAGCTGGTTCCAAAAGTTGTTCCTCCAGCATCAATAACAGCTACATCACTAACAAGAGTTGGGAATTACTATTCCACCTTCACATAGAAATGCAGAGGACAACAGGTATAATATACCAAATAACAAATCTGAAAAATAGAAAAATTACAAAAGAAATCTCTACGACAATGTCTCATGGAATCGATAACATTTACGTGCTTAGAAATGTCGATTAACATTGACAGGTATGTAAATGAAGATCCGCGAGAGATGCAAATAGTTCAAAACATGTCATTTCCTAATTTTCACTAAAATGGCTTATGTGCAAATAACTTCATAACCCGGACTTCAAATAAAGGAAGGTTTATAACTTATCCTCACAACGAGAAAATTAACGTTTCTCGGTCTTGAGCTGTTCTTACAAGACATTCAATATCTTTAGCTCAAGAAAAAGGATAGTGTACGTTTCAGTGCGCTTACACCATATCCCTACGAATAGAAGAGAATCCTCTAACATTGGTTTTTCCAAAAGTTGAACACAATTTTTCAAGAATTTCTCGATGACAATTCATAATCTTTCAAAATTGTGTGTTCAAAACTCCATCCCTCATAGTTTTTTTTCAAAAGATACAAAATCTCAATTGGTCCATTCTTGAGGGGGATTTTTCGAAAAACAAAAGTTTAATGGTTCTTGGATACATCAACAACGACAATTCTTATGTATTCAAAACATTATCAAAATGTTCCAAACCATTCATGCTGATAATATTTTCTCCCACATAATTTTCAAGACATATTTTAATCACAAGGTATTTCAAAAACTAAGTGTTTATTATTTAAAATAAGGGGAGAAAATGTAATTAAAATATGATCTAATCGACTCAATGTGCTAAACAGAAAGAAAAGGTTTTATGGTTCGATCTTATACCCAACAACATCTTAATTTCACGACGATTCTGAAGTCATAAAGTGGTTAGGTTAGGAATCAATCCTATGATCCAACCAGAACCGGAGGATCTACCCAAGGATAATCCAAAGTTAGAAATAGCAGTCCTTAGGTATGATTGGAGATGAATGTATATGGGAATAATGCCGACTAAGATTGAGTTAACACTGGAACAATCACAACAAGGTGTTAGTAATGACGTCCTGGTAAGCATTGAAGGCGTTGAAGAATTAAAAAGAAATGTATGGATAAAGGGTCTAAACAAAGAAGCCCTCCACACAACTTAAGGCAGAAACCGGGTCATACAAAAAATCTCTCAGAATCAACAAAGATATTGCTGTTATTGAAAATGGCATCAATAGGACCCAGTGATGCCTTTGCACAACCCTTCCCAGCCATTCGGGTTTCTCTCAACAGAAACTTGTCTCATTTGTCACGGAGATACACATGTTATCTATTGACATCTCACTCCGAGATTGTTGATATTGAATAGGTGGCAATATGCTCCAGCCTCCGAGTACTAAAACCAAAATGCACTAATCGAGTCTAGAGCCAAGAGATCAATCAAAATCTCGTTAGGACACATTCCAATTCAAACACTTGTTGAACATCATCAAGGTCACAAGCTGATATCAAGAGTCCTACGCAATATCATTGAATATTTTGCCAGAACATTCGAGTGATACTCCTTTATGTATTCAAAAGGACGAATGGAAACCTTCCAGTTTCATCATCAAACAGCACTGCTGTAGCGTGACTGCGAGATTCCATCTGAATCAAACTTATGACAACTGGATATCATTGGTCCAGTAAATGAATTGAACGTGAGAATTTATTTTTGATAAAAACATGACACTCTCGAATGTTTACAAAAACTTCATTAACGATGTGATGACACGTCGATTGATTTTTCAAATCAATTTTCTCGTTTATCACTAACATAAACCTGCAGGTCAAACAGTGGTGATGGCAACCTCAATCCTATTCACATGCTCAATCTACGAAGACATACTATCTAGAAAGCTCAAGATTTAAAGACAAAGACTTCCGCAAACTCTGTTTGAAGCTTTATAAGATAATGCCAAAAGTATGAGCATGTTGTCAAAAAACCAAAAGATCGCAATATGGCAAAGACGATAAAGACAATGACAAAGATCCAAAGTTCCAAGATCGCAAAGCAAGAAGGAACAAGATTAACAACGATGACCACAAAGAACCAAGAACACTCCGAGCTTAAACGACAAAAGCAATCTCCTAATCTCATGAAGAGAGTCATCAATGAACTTCACTTCGGGGGAGAATTGATAGCCTCCAATTTTATTGAGTCAATAAAGGAAGCTCGTTCCCGTGTTCAAGACCTCACTTCGGGGGAGATTGTTAGCCTCAATTTATTGAGTCGAACAAGGAAGCTCGTCACACTTATCTACGATGGAGCTTCGGTCCTTTAAATTATTTAACGTTGTAAAAAAAGATAAAATCGGGAATCGGGCTCAATAGTTAAATATAATATTGTATTGTTTTCGGGTTTAATCCCAAACAAAACCCGAGCCCGGGTCCTAGTTAAATATCCCGCGCGTCACATTAAATGTGTAGGGGTATATATATATTTAGATATTTTCTAAAAATATCTAAATATATATAGATATTTTCTTTTTAGAAAATATCTAGTTTTTTCATTAATCCAAAATATCTTTTTTTCTAAAAAACTTTTCTCTCTCAACTCTCTCTCATCTCTCTCTCTTTTCGATTCTCTCTCTCTAGTTTATCGGGATCCTACAAAGCTGTTTTTAACAATGAAATTATTCCATTTCTAAAATCTTTAAAAGACATCTTCAATGTGTTTGATAAAGATCTTCTAAATGAAATAATGGAAGTTCAAATTGTTTTTAACCAAATGGACGCTGCTGTTCAACAGTCTTTAGTTGACAAACAATGTTCGGAAATTGCTAAGAAAGAATTACTTTTGTAAAATGATCGACTCTTACAACAAATCATGTCTCAAGATGTTCTTCTTACTATGATGAATTCTATGTTGTTGAATGGTGAATTTGTGAATATGGAAAGAAAGAGAAATTAATCTTGTGATAAGTGTTTCAATCTTGATTCTGAGCTTTTGAAATCACAAAATGTGCATAATGGTCTATTGAAAAGTAGTCTCCACTCACAACTTTGAAAAACATATATTTTCCCTTTTGAATTGTCAATACAACTTAATCAAGAAATTTTTCAAAAACATGAATCTTGTGATAATCAAAATGCTCTCAAATTCCTAGAATTTTTTTGAAAATAATGATTTAAAGCCCAGCCTACAAGACAAAAACAGTACCATTTTGTAAGTTTGAAAGGAAAATTTTAAAACCAAATGAGAGAAAAGTCCAAGAAGAGAAATTTCAATTTATAATTAATTGTGAAAATAGAGACCAAAAATGTGGAACTGGAAAATAGTGTGGCAAAATTGCTTTAGAAAATGAGCGTCTTTGTAAAGAAATTAATCATGTGAAACAGGTTTTTTGAAAGAATAGTTGTACCAATCAAAAATGCAACGAGTTCATGTACTAAAGAACAAAGTGACTCTTTAATTAATAAAACAGAACTTAAAAATTTGCGGAAAAATGAGGTTTTAAAAGCTCAAATTCAAGATAAGGTTTTTGTGATAACATCATTGAAAAATGATTTACGAAAATTAAAAGGAAAAGAAATTGTTGATATTGTTGCACAAATACCATCTGCTAACACTATTGTTCCAGGAATGTTCAAGCTAGACTTATATCCTTTAGCTCCTAAGTTATTTCAAAATAGGGAAGCTCACATAGATTACCTTAAGTACACTCAGGAACAAGCTGATATTCTTCAGGGAATAGTCGAACAAGCTAAAGCAAAACAGCCTTTAGATAATGCGTTAGACTTTGCCTGTAAGCATGCCTAATGAATTCAAGAGTTACTTGTATATGTTCGAGATACATGCCATAATGCGATTAAACTTAATGCGAAGAAGGTTGTTGTCACACCCAAAAACAATGTCAAGAAAATTAGGTTTGTTGAACCCCTCACATCCTCAAGCAACATTAAATAGGTAGAGTCATCTACAACATTAGATTCTAACACACCTGTTTTGTCTCCTACAAGATTGAAGTGTTCTACTAGTAATTGCGAATCAAAGCCTATAGGCAATAAAAGAATGATAGGATCTCGCGAACACCAAGTAGGAACATGAAGAATAAAGTAGAAGCCTAACCTATGAAAGTTAATAAAAAGAATCGTGTTGTAGAACCTATTCGTGATGTTGATGTTAAACATTCACTGTTAAAAGCGAATTCTAAACTTATATGTGATACTTATAAGAAATCTATGTTTGATGGTGTTCATGATTTGTGTCTTCTTGATTTTGTGGAAAATGTGAATAGCCGTGCTAAATCTGCTAAGAAACATAAAAAACAAAATATTTGGAAACCTACGGGTCATGTATTCACTGAAGTAGGACTTAAGTGGAAACCAACAGGTAGAACTTTTACTATAGTTGGCAACTCGTGCCCTTTAACTAGGATTACTTCAACTAACGTAGTGCCTCCTAAGAAAACTACTTCCCACTCAGTTGAAACACAAAAAACAGAGCTTAAAGACTACAACAGGAAATCTAAAAATGTTAAAAATGTAGGCTCAAGTAAAAAGGCTAAGATTGTAGACTCTAAGAATGCTAACCACTCGGAACCCAATCATACATGAGGATCCAATGCTACAGATATTCCATCGTCTTCTTTTCTTGTCATGACAGGTTGTCCAGATTGTTCACTGGTATCTGGACTCTGGATGTTCGAAACATATAACAGGGAACCGCTCTTAGCTCATGAACTTTGTTTGTAAATTTCTAGGTACAGTTAGATTCGGGAACGACCATATTGCAAGGATTATAGGGTATGGTGACTATCAACTGGGAAACGTTACTATCTCAAGAGTATACTACGTCGAGGGGCTTGGACATAACTTGTTTTCTGTTGGTCAATTTTATGACGCGGATCTTGAAGTTGCATTTCAGAAAAAAACTTGCTTTATTCGTAATTTAGAAGGTGTTGATTTACTTTCTGGATCCCGAGACATAAATTTGTATACAATTTCTCTTGAAGACATGCTTAAAACATCTCTGATCTGTCTTCTATCCAAAGCGTCAAAGACTAAGAGCTGGTTATGGCACCGTCGGTTATCACATCTTAACTTCGGTACAATTAATAAGCTTGCTAAAGACGGTCTTGCACGAGGCATTCCAAGACTTAAATTTCAGAAAGATCATTTATGTTCTGCATGTGCGTTAGGAAAAAGCAAGAAATCCTCCCATCAACCCAAAGCTGAAGACACTAACCAAGAGAAACTATATCTTTTGCATATGGATTTGTGTGGCCCGATGCGTGTGGTGAGTATTAACGGGAAAAGGTATATCTTAGTGATTGTTGACGATTACTCAAGATTTACTTGGGTCAGATTTTTGAGGACAAAAGATGAAGCTCCTGAGGCCATCATTAAATGCATCAAAAATATTCAAGTTCGTTTGAATGCCACCGTCCGTAATGTTCGAACAGATAATGGAACCGAATTTGTCAATCAGACACTTCGTGAATTTTATGAAAATGTTGGCATCTCGCATCAAACATCTGTTGCCCGCACTCCTCAGCAGAACGGCGTTGTCGAAAGGCAAAACCGAACTCTTGTAGAAGTTGCTCGTACAATGTTAATATTTTCTAAAGCTCTATTATTTTTATGGGCCGAAGCAATCAACACAGCCTGTTACACCCAAAACCGTTCAATAATCCGCCGTCGATACAACAAAACTCCATATGAGCTTATGCAAGATAAGAAACCGGATTTATCATTCTTTCATGTCTTTGGTGCACTATGTTATCCTACCAATGACAATGACGACCTGGGTAAATTAGATGCAAAAGCTGACATTGGTATTTTTGTTGGTTACGCGCCCGCAAAGAAAGCGTTCAGAATCTACAACAAAAGAACCCAGAAAATTATTGAAACAATTCATGTGACATTTGATGAGCTGACAGCTATGGCTTCTGAACAATTCAGTTCAGGACCCGGGCTTCAATGTATGACTCCTGCAACATCCAGTTCAGGACTCGTTCCAAACCCTGTTTCTCAACAACCTTGTATTCCACCAAATAGAGATGATTGGGATCACTTGTTTCAACCTATGTTCGATGAATACTTCACTCCTCCATCAATTGCTGTTTCTCCAGTTCAAGAAGCTGCTGCTCCGAGAGCTGTGGTTTTAGCCGATTCTCCTGTGTCAACTTCCATTGACCAGGATGCTCCATCATCAAGTACTCCATCAACACAAGAACAAGAACAATCTCCAAACATTTCTCAAGGTTTTGAAGAATCACCAAAAACACCAATCTTTCGTGATGATCCACTTAATGAATCTCCTCATGAAGAATCAACTTCTCAAGGGTCATCATCGAATGTGAGACAAACCCACACTCCATTTGAACACCTTGGTAAATGGACTAAGGATCATCCTATAGCAAACGTGATCGGCGATCCTTCTCGCTCTGTCTCTACGAGAAAGCAACTCCAAACTGACGCCATGTGGTGTTATTTTGATGCCTTCCTAACTTCTGTAGAACCAAAGAACTTCAAACAAGCAATGACCGAACCAAATTTACACTAGAAAGCAAATAAGCTCAAATAAGCAAATGGTAAAACCAAATAAGCTAAAATGGGTTTATACTAACCTAATAAGCTAAGCTAAACCTAAATAAGCAATAACAATAAGCAGATAAGCTAAAATAAGCAAAAAGGCTTTTGGCCAAAAACTGTTGATCAAAAAGCCAACCAAGGATTTTCTAACTTAAAAATATGCTAGCAACGATCCTTATGGATTAGTGGCTGTTACAGGCTACATTATGCAACAAATGAAATTGAATTTTAAATTAAGGGTAAGCACTTAAAAAGCTTCATGAAAAGGGCTACCGCACCAGATATCAACACTTATAAAGATTTAGAATATTAACAAAACATCCTTTTGAGCTTAAAATAAAGCACACATTCAGAACCTTATGGCAATAAATAAGTCCATACAATCAGATGGATGTTGAGAATTTGAATTTATAGGACACATAACTAACAATAAAAATAGAAACACTGAATAAGCCACAATGATCAAAAGGAAAAAGCTATTTCATCATATTTATCATACACTTTGCACTTTTTTTGTTTAGATTTGGCAAAATCTCCCATACGTCTTGCAGGTTTATAGAGCTTTGATTCTATTCCCTTTTTAACTTACTTATGAACACAAAAACAACTCAAAACTACATAAGCTTTATGCACAATCTAATTAACAACTAAGATAAGCTAAACTTTATTGATTCAAACATATGATTTACTTAACAACCTTCGTTTTTGAGGTTTTATCAACTTAATAATCTTAAATAATATGACTTTTTATGACTTATTTTAACTATCTACAACTGAATCATAAAGCATAAATTAAAGTAAGTTTTGATCTATTTTCACCCATGTTAAATACCGTGATCACTAACACCTCTTGTATACACAGTCAAATTTTTTTTAAGCTTTTTGAAAATGCAAATAAGAACTCCTAAATCTAAGATAACCGAGTCTGTAGTGCTTACAATACAGACAAAATTGATACAAAATCCATTAAGCAAATAAGCCAGAATTATTATTCGATCATTACTTTGCTTTATTTTTCTTGGTGTTGGTCTGATTTTATAATAAAAATGAAAAACTAAGATCATACTATACTAAAGAACATATTAAGCATTGATAATTTATTATAAGCTGGAGACAAGCTTATAACAACAAAAATATGCGGGACCAAATAGCAAACTATAACGCTGTTTGGTATTGTTAGGCTTTTAAAAGGATAAATTAAAATGTTTTTCATGTCTAGTGCACGGGGGTTTTGGAGTAGGGGGAACACTCTGTGATGATGTAGGGGGGTTATTTGGGTGAGTCTTAGCAAAGTTGTAGGTCTAGGAGTGTTAGAGCGGATTTGTTAGGGGAGGGGGGGCGGTTCCCGCGGGGTGATGGTGTTGGGTTTTCCTAGTCGGTTGATTTCGTATTATTTGTTATTTTTGTTGTTATTAATGATCATTGTTGTGTCGTTGTTTTGGTCAGCTAGCAGATTTGTTTTCGCTGCTGATGAGGTTGAATGGGGCTGGCCTGATAAGGGTACCGCTAGGAGTAGGGTAAGGGAAGGGATTGTGGTTGTGGTTTAGTTGTCGGGGCGGGTATCGTTTAGGGTGTTATACGTCGATTGTTTGGGGGGGGGGGGAGGGGCGAGAAGCGAAGTTAATGTGATGGGAGCGGAGAGCGAGGGAGAGGAGTGAAGGGAGGAGGAGGAGAAGGGTAGCTGTTGGGCGGGTAGCGCTTTGATGATGCATGGTAGTTTGCTGGTGGGTGGTTAACAGGGTGCGGGCATCAAGTGGTGTGGTGAGTGCTCATGGGGTCGTGGTGGGTGGATGTTAGACTTGACGGTGGTGGCGGGGGGAGAGTGGATTGTTAGGGGGTTGTGAAGAAGAGAGGTGGGTTGGTGGAATTGGGGGGGGTGAGATGGATAGCTAGAGAGTAGGGTGTTGGGGTGGCGGTGAGTGTCGAGTACAAGTGTGGACCCCGCAGGAGTGGGTAAGGTGAGTTTGTTTGAGCATATTAGGGGCTGGTTGGGTGATGGTCGTTGGAGGAGGGGATGGTACGGTTGGGGTTGGGGGTTACTAGGTGGGGCAGGGAGATTGAGGGGTGGTCCTTATTCTACTAGATAGTTTGCGATAGGGGGTGATAGAGGGGTGTGTGAAGAGGGGGGGTACGAAGTGAGGCTTTTTTGGTGGGAGAGTGGTGTGGGAGGGAAGCGAAGAAGGTGTGGAGGCCTGGTGTGGGTGATAAGGGATTGTCGGGGAGTCGAGTGTGTAAAAGGGAGAATGCAGGGGGGTGGGGGGGGCATACCGGAGTTGGTCGTGAAGAAAGTGCGTTTCCGTTGTGGTAGGGGGTGTCGCTTCGATATGTGGGAGTAAGGCGCGATCGGAAGTTGGATTGTGTAGGGTGCGGTTCTGCAGTCGCCAAGAGCTTGTAGGAATAGGGTAGGGGGGGGGAGGGCGGGGAGGGTATGTTGTTTATTTCGATACTGAGTTGATGGTGACATGCGTGTGGGGGGGGGACTAAAAGAGGAGCTGGGGATCGGGACGGGACTGTTGGTAGGGTGAGTAAATTGATGTAGATGCGGGTAGTGGGCGCGGGGGGGAGCTGAGGGGTAGTGGGTGTGTAGTGGCGGGGAAAGGTATGGAACGGTTCGTGGAGAGGGTAGAGTTGATATTGAGCTAGTTTTTGGAGTTGTGGTGGGGGGGTGGGATTTCGGGTTGCGAGGGATTTGGAATGACAGAGATGGAGTTGGGTGGGGGTTTGATAGGAGGAAGGGAGTTGTTTTGTGGCTTTGGATGGCGCAGGTGGTGTGGGGTGGGGGTTTGTGTGGGGGGGGATAGAATGGGAGGGGATGGTACTGGGTGAGGGTGGAGATGGAGTGAGGGGGGGGGGGGGGTGTTCTGAAAGAGGAGTAATCATTCGGAGTGTGCGATTGTGGAAAGTTAATCGTAGGGGGGGGTGGTGGTGTGTTGGGAAGTGGTAGTGGGGGTGGGGAGGGGGCCGAGTCGGGGAGATGTGGCAACTGGTGTGTATAAGTTTGGGAGAGTTATTTACGTGCACACGAAAGAGGGGGTTGGCGATGGCGGGGTGTGTTTGTGAGTGTGGGGGGTTGGCGGGGGGCGGGAACGGGTAGGGGTGGAGGGGTTGCGTAAAGAAAGGGGGGGTAGGTTAAGGTATGGTTTCAGTGGTGTGAACGGGTAAGTGGTGTGAGGGAGGGGGATGAGATTATTACGGGCGGGTGGCTAGGGACGTCGGTGTCTAGTTCGCTGGGAAAGGTTGCGTATAGAGGACAGAAGGCGGTTTACGATGCGTGGTTGCCCGGCGATAGGTCAGTGTTTGGGAATGCTTGGAAGTAGGTGGGGGTGGGAGTAGTGTGTATGTAAGAGTGGGTAGTGTTGAGAGGGTTGTTGGTCGATAGGAGAGTGTTGGTGGGGGTGTGGTGGCTGTGAGGAGTTCGTGGGTGAGTGGGTTTGGGGCGATGAGGGTTTATCTTTTTGGGAGTTTGCGGGGGAGGGTGTTGGAGTGACGTGAGATTTATGGAGCGATTAGTAGGTAGTGAAGGGGAGTAGCTTTTATTTCATATAGATTATGCTTTCAGATTTTAATATCTCATTGATGTGAATCCATGATTTCTGCCATTTATATTTTATTTATTCTTTTTTTTTCCATCTAAACCTAAGGCTAAGAATAGCTCAAGTGAGCTTTCCAACAAGCACTGCTGATCACAAGGATAAGCTTGTAAAGTCCTATAAGCTTTCCAGGGTAAGCTTATCATCCAAATGGAAACCAAAATCCATCCTTAGGCTACTGTATTAAACTGAGTTTTAAATGTGTAAGTAAGTAATTTAGTGTTATATTGGGTTCAATCTAAGCTTTAAAGTACTTAGATGAGCTTGAGATTAGCTTATATGGAGTTATGGAAACAGAGACAGCTTTTTAATCAATGTTTGTTATGAAAGTGATCTTGTGAAGGAGTAAAATGCATATTAAGAAAACTTGAATTATATTGATGAAAAAGATGATTACAATACTGAAAATTGAAATTACATTAAGAAAACATTAAGCTAAAACAGTTTTAAAGAAAAAATTACATAAGCTAAATTTTTTTTAGCTGAATTTATCTTAATTCCTCCTTGCAGCGTGTGAAGAGTTCTTCTATTTATAAACTTCATAGAAAGGAATCTAGCTCTCAGTTTGTTAGACGTCCCTTGATCTACGTCCTTTCAAACCATTCTTAATCTTAGCTCTTCAATCTACACCATTAGATCATTAAGTGAGCACACGGATTGCCAGCGTGGCAATCCATGTGTCAGAGGCTTAGTACTTCTTTAACAAAGGATTTAGTGTAAAATCCTACTTCCATATGTGCTTCTTTAGGATTCCGCGTGTCTTCCTTTGTTTGTTTAGACCAATAGAAGGGTTTGGTGACGTCTAACTTTGCCAGCTCATAGCTTAGTACTCGAATCTTGATGCCACATCATCAATTTAAATTACCCCTTTGATTTTGACGGTAATTAAATTGAGGAAGGATGATGAACAGTAAAAAAGGGACTAACGCCCTTTTTAGACTGTATTTGAACGTTGGGTCTCAAGGTTTTTTAAAGGGAATTTTATTTGGGCTGTGTGTGGTTAAGTGGGCTTGGTTTAATTGGTTTATTAGTTTTTATAAAAGATTACGATCGTTATCTTCTTTTATATAAAGGAGATAAACGCGTGTTTAGGGTTTTGGGACTTTTTTTTATGGTGTAATTTGGTTTAACCTTTTGGGCATTTTGGGTATTTTGGGATTTGTCTTTTATGAGTTGACCATTGGTTGACTAAGGGTTGACTTTTGATCGACCTTTTAGCTTGAAGTAACTTCCGGCTCTTGTTGCACTCTATACGTTCTCGTAGTACCGTGCTTGTCCGGCTTTGACCGTTTTCTTGTGATTTTTGCAATATCCGTACCTACACATCACAAATGACAAAACAAGCAATATACAAGCATAATTTGCATAATTTGTTCATTTAAGGGTCATTTTTGATATAGAAAAGATATGTGATTTTTCACATATCAAAATTCACCAAACTAAGTGATTGTCGTGTCCTCACGCAATATTATATGTTCTGAAACCAAATACCTCAAAACTTCCCCAAACTAAATCTTTGAAAAGTAGCAAAGACTTTTGTGGGGAGAGTTAAGAAATCACAAGCTTTAAAACACCCCATTTTCCCTTTTTCAAAACTTTTTCCATTTTTATGATTTTTTTTAAGAAAACTTGAATTATTCCGACTTTCGTTATTTCCATAACTGTTAGGGATCATAGAACAAGATGCATTTCGATCCGAGAATGCCCCAAAAAGGATAAAATTAATCGTTCCTGGACTTTTCACTTGTTCCAATACTAAGCTTTTAAAACGTAATCACTGTTAATATCAGTTTAAGATGCTAACACTAACTCATAATTTGCAACTTGTGACTTTTCACTCCCGACAAATTATTATTACGCTTAGGTGAATGTGCCTATTTTGAATTTTCAACGTTGGATCACACGTTTTGCAAAATTCTATGCTTCATGTCTCCATCCGAGTATTAAGTGTTTGAGGCGAGATCTACCATTTAGCGACTTTCATCGCGGCACATCCCCCCAACCTTGCGGATAGGTGACCAGGGCTTGTGACACCCCACATAGGATTAGTATCGGGAACTCCACGGACCTAGGTTTAAAAACTCTCAGGTTCTCGCGTGTATTTACATAGCTTTAAAATAGAATAGTACAAAGTTCAAAAGCATATTTGGAATTAGCAAAAAGAGATTTATTTATTATATTCAAACTTAACATTTATGCATGCGTATCCCTCGACCTTTTTAGTAGGGCTGCAACATCGGTTTTGTTGAAACCGGCAAGATTGCAGCAAACTTTTATCAGGTCTCGGATTTTTTTTCTTTTTTGGGCTTTCTTTAGAAGACTACCACATCGGTTGTGAGCCGGCAAGAGGTAGTAAACTTTTATCAGCCCACAGTTTATATTTATTATATTTTTTTTATCATTTTATCATCATTTCATTTTTTTTATTTCATATATTTTTTTATATTACTTTATATAGAAGACTTCTTTTTGAAAAATTCAAGTATAAGATTGAACTAAGACTAAATTTTTTGCTATATATTACATAAAAATTGTTTGTTTAGTTTTTAAATCTCCCAAAAATAGCATGTATTATTAATACGGTTAAGAGTTATGGGAGAACAAATGCCACAAATTACATTATGAGCTCTGTAAGATTTCCAAATATCCTTGCTTGCTTCCCCTACTCTACTTAACTCTATCATTGTTCATTTTCTGTGAATATCGCGAACTCTTAGCCTAAAAGTTATGGAACAAGCTAGAGCTCATCATGCTGATCGGGCTCAAAATTTACATCTTTTTACCTAGCAGGAAAGTCAAAATCGTGGACAATAACATTTATTTATTTTTTTAAATTTTTGTGGGAAAACGGGGTACGTGAAAACAATGGCTGCAGGCATAATCAAATCGATAGATCCCCCCATACTAGAATTAAACATTGTCCTCAATGTTTTAAGAAGGGTCTCTACGTAAATCCTAAGCCGTTTATTAAGTATGCTTAAAGATAAACGTTAGTCGATAAGATTAGGATATTGGATTTCCCCAAACTAATTGCAAGCAAATGCTAAGAAGCTCGAGTGGACCGGGATAAAACACCAAACACGAGAGTCTTTAGAAAATTTTGGGTAAATCCTACAAAAAATCACAAGCACAAACAACAAGAATCGGAAAAGTACAAGCCTCCTCACATCACAATAAGAAAGAAAATAATAGAATGATAAGCAAGGGTGCCCCTCACGAAGCGCTTGTTTAGGGTCACTAAGCTTGACCTAATCCCCGAATTCATTTATCCTTGGGGAAGGTTTAGAGATCTGGGACAACCAATTTTGGTACGTCCCCTCCAAAGTAGTGCTTATTCGTGACGTTCACCTTGAAATTTTAGCCCAGAGTCTTTGAGATTACTCCAACAGTGCCATATGGATAGACTTGGGTTTTGGTTGACCGTCCGGAACAAACGGGATTTTAATTTTCCCGAGAACTCTTCAATTTGATTAAAAAGGAGGACTTGATCACCGATGTTGAAAACGCGGTTTTTGATCTTTGAGTCATGGATCCTCTTTGTTTTCTCTTTATAGATCAAAGAGTTCTCATAGGCATGATCACGAAGTTCATTTAATTCATTGAGTTGAACTTTACGGTGATCACCCCCGGTCTCAAGGTTAAAGTTGGCATGCTTTAAGGCCCAGTAGGCTTTGTGCTCGAGCTCGATCGGTAGATGACATGCCTTTCCGTAAACTAGCTTGTATGGGGTGCACCCGATGGGTGTTTTGTATGTGTCATGTTTGGAAGGCCAGAGTTCAGTCATCTAGTTTATTCCGACCAAGATGCACGATTTTCGCCCCACGGTCCTTTCAATGAATTCGTTTCACAGCCTACGATTGGATACCTCAACTTTCCCATTGTTTGTTGGGTGATATTCGATGGAGAGCGGTGAGTAACTCCATATTTAAGCAGACTTTTGCTAACTGGTCATTGCAAAATAAATGGGGTTACGCAGATCTCTTAGGATAGTTGAGGGCGAGCACCGATTCGGGTGAAGAGAGATTTAAAGAAATGTCAAACAAACTCATGCGTCGTTTGTGTGGGAGCGCTTTTCGCTTCAACCCATTTTGACCAATAATCGAGACCTATGAGTTGATTCTTTGTTCCCTAGTGAAGACAGGAACGACCCAATGGAAATCTATGGCCCCACACGTCAAAGATTTCACAAACTTGGTTGGACTTTTAGGCATTTCATCACGCGTGCGAAATTTTTTCTTGGACGCTGACAAGTGTCACATCGGTGACCATGTCATGGTGCAATCTTTGTAATTCGTGGGCCAATAAAATTACTGAGTCAAAAACCTTTTGGTATATTTAGTGTTGTTCGGCACCGTAATGTCCCACTTGGGTTCCACTATGGCAAGTATGTGAGGATGTCAACAACTTCTTGGACCATGCAACACTATCGCGGATCATTTGATCCGCACATATTTTGAACAAATAGGGGTCGTCCCAAAAGTAGTGTTTAACATCTTTAAAAAACTTGTTTTTCTACTGGGACGACATCCCTTTAATAATGAAATTCCTCGCGTGATAATTTACATAATCGGCAAACCATGGGGTACTTGAGTTACCACAAGAAGTCACCATATTAAGTATCTCGAGAGGAAACTTTTCATTTACCTCCTTTGGGTCGAGCACATTTTCATACGGATTTTCTAATCGAGAATGATTGATCGGCCCTCTCCCCCCGCGAGATTCGCGGCTCATTTTGTCGTCAATTAGTTGAAATCGGAACTCTTGAAGGAGGGAGAACCACCGGAGCAATCTCGCATTGGAATCATTTTTTGCAAAAAGAGATATTTTAGGAAAGAGTGTCCGTATACACTTTGCTTTTGTTCAAGACGAGGTTAAGATCAAAATTTTTCGAAGGCATTACAACACGGCTACATTTCTTTTCCGGTCGTTGGGTTACATGCGATTCTTGCCTCATTCATTGTTTTACTAGCATATGTATAGGCCTTCTAAAGTTGTTTTTATGTTGTATTCCACAAGATCAACCTATGGCAAAAATGGCTTCTTAAAATTATTTATCGCGCGTTGGGGGGGGTAGTAGAGGTGGTCGTGTGGGGGAGGCGTGGGGGGGGGAGGGGGGTGTGGGGGTCGGGGCGCGCGAGGGCGTCGCCCTGGGAGGACGACGGGAGGGGTGGGGGTGTGGTGGAAGCTTTGCCCCATAGATTTCCGGTATGAGGGGGTCGGGGGATGATTGGGGCGGACTGGGCGCGATGACCGAGTGGGGGGCCGAGTGGTCTGGGTGGTAGGATGTATGCAACCGGCGGTTCGGGAGGCGGGCGTAGGGGGTAGCGGTAGTGGGGACCCCGGTGTCCGGGCGGGGCGTGGTGCGGGGGGTGTGAGCAATGGGGTGCGGCCGGAGAGCATCGCACATATGCTCAAAGTGTAAGGTCCCAGTCTGGGGCAATCAGATTGGAGATTCAGTAAGTTTTTTATTTTATGTTTGAAAAGCTTGGATACATGCATTTGAAAAGATGAATGGATGTATTCTTCTCAAGAAGATGAGTATCGGTCGGGAATTCTGGAAAATCCTAATGAACCGTCGGTAGAAACCGGCTTATGACGGAAAACTCCTAACACCCTTAACGGTGGTAGGATGAGGTAACTTAGCAATCACATCGACTTTGGCTTTATCAACCTCAATCCATTTTTTGGAAATCTTATGGCCAAGGACAATGCATTCCTTTACCATAAAATGAATTTTTTCCCAATTAGACAAAGATTGGTGTTTTCCAACCTTTCACCCCCCCCCCCCACCCCCACCCCCCCACCCCCCCTTTCCTCTCCTTGAAGCATCCTTCGACTACACGAGAGAGGCAATTTTTGACATGATTCCCAAAGACTGAAAACATAAGTTGTACATAAAGACTTCCATCGTTTTTTACGATCCTATATCATAGAAAGACTAGCCATCATAACCTTTGGGAACGTGCCCGGTGCATTGCATAAGCCGAAAGGCATGCGACGGTAGGCAAACATTCCGTAAGGACACGTGAATGTTGTCTTTTCTTGATCATGAGGGTCGATGGGAATTTGAAAGTAACCCGAGAAACCATCGAGAAAACAATAGTACTCATTTCCCGCTAATCTCTCAAGCATTTGATCCATAAATGGTAGTGGAAAGTGGTCTTTACGAGTGGCTTTATTTAACTTGCGGTAGTCAATGCATACACGCCATCCCGTAACCAATCAAGTTGGAATCAATTCATTTTCATCATTTTCAACATCGGTAAAGCCACCCTTTTTTGGTACGCAATGTACGGGGCTTACCCAAGGACTATATGAGATCGGGTAAATTAATCCAGCGTCAAGAAGTTTTTCAACCTGCTTTTTGATGACATCGTGGATCTTTGGATTACCATCATTTGGTTGTTGAACTGCTGGTTGTTGTCCTCTTCCATTAGAATCTTGTGAGTACATTAATTCCGGTTAATCCCTTGATGTCGAAGAGTTTCCAAGCGATGGCTCGCTTGTATGACTTCAAAACCTTTATGAGAGCGGTTTTTTCCTCGACACTCAAGTCTTTAGCAATTATGACTGGCAACTTATTGTTACCCTCCAAAAATGCGTATTCGAGATGAGGAGGTAAATCCTTGAGTTCGACCTCGGGAGGTTCATCAATTGAAGATTTATCATTCTTAGCTTCACAAATTTTAAGTTCTTTTTGAATTTCAGGCAAATAATTTCCTTGGTTGGGAGGGGGTGATAGATCATCATTGAGAAATGATTCAAGAAGAAGAATATCCCCCTCCGGGTTATAGTAAGATTCATCAACTTTCGATGAAGTTTGATCATCTTTAAGAGCGAGGAACTTCATCGACCTTCCTCGAGAAGAAAATCACTATCCCCGATGGAGTACCGGAGTGTAAGAAAGAGGTAGATAGAAAAGATCGGGTCATAATAAGGTGTGGGATTGCCACTTGCGTTCACATCGTAGATAAACTGAGTACTTCTTGAGAATAATCCTCACAAGCATTTCCATGATCGTCTGATGGGGTTTGCCGTCATTTCATCATAATTAGAAGATATCTCGAAGTTTGATCAAGATTGAATGTTATGGCTTCTTTCCTAACACGAAGAGTTAATTCTCCTTCGTAAACATCAATTAAAGCACGTCCGGTCTTTAAGAAAGATCTCCCGAGAATTAGGGGAACTCGGGGATCGGCATCAAAGTCTACGACTACAAAGTCGGCCAGGAATTTGAACTTTCCTACTTTTAGGTAAACATCTTTAGCAATACTGATCGGTTTGGTAATCGAACAGTCTACAAGTTTAAGAGTCATACAAGTAGGAGTGAGCTCAGGAAGAGAAAGCTTTTTCCACACGGATAATGGCATGAGATTTATGCTAGCGCCAAGATCGGCCAAGGCTAAGCACTCATCCATTCCGGGAAAATCACATAGTATAAGAAATTTGCCAGGGTCTCCAAGTTTTTTTGGTAACTTGTTTAGGATGACCGCCGAACAATGCTCATTCAAAAGGGTTCTAGCCATTTCACTTAATTTTTCTTTGTTTCCAATTAAGGCTCTAAAAGTTGAGGCAAATTTTGGCATAAGAATCAAAGCATCCGCTAAGCTAATTTCGAAACTCATATCTTGAAAGATTTTGTAGAATTTCTCAACTTGGTCGTTAGCTTTTTCACGGCGCTTTTCATCATTACGTCTCGAAGGATATGGAATTGACGGTTTTGGGTTAGGCATCGGAGCACTAACGGGATCAACAACGGGCTCAGAATTTGGTACTTGAGATTGAACTTGGACAACCGGAGGTTGGACGTCTTTGGTACTTCCGTTATTAGTAGGAAGCACCGTGTCCTTTGTCACCTCGGGTTCACGTTCCACTACTTTAGGAGGAGAAGAAGTAGTAGTAGGAATCATGGGTCCTTGATAAGCAACACCACTTCGGGTGGTAATACCCTTCAAGTCTACCTTCGGGTTAGTAATGGTGTTACTAGGGAGTGTCCCTGAACCTGAAGTAGAAGCGGTATTTGAATTCACAAACTTAGAAAGCATGTCCGTTAAATTGGTCATTTGATTTTGCAAATTTTGGTTCTGATTCTGCATATTTCTCATTACTGCATCATTAGCTTTGACATAATTTTGAAAATCATCCTTCGACACACCTTGTTGTTTGCAGAGAGTTGGAGCTTGGTGAAGGTTGAGTTGTGTGAACAGAGGGTTGATTTAATCGGGGATGTTCGGATAAATTTGGCTTTGGTTAACCTGGGGTTGGTAGGTGGAAGCTTGGTTGTAATTATTTCCCCGGTTTTTATTGTAACAGTTTTGGTTATTTCCTTGGTTGTTTTGATTTTTTTGACCGGGAGGTCGAATTTAATTAGCAATTGGGGCTCGGTAACCGGAATTTCCTTGATTGAAATTAGTTGCTGCTGCTTGGGAAACATACTCTTGAATATTGTCACGATAAAGTCGTGCCATCGGTGGCGTGCGGGACAATTTCTTGGGTAAGAACTGTGTACCCTACCACAAGTCAGTAACACAAACTTTCCTCGACCTCTTTGACAGGAGTGTGAGCTTGGGTTTGGTTTTTTCTGTTTATCTGTGATGGTAAAGCTTTCTCCTTATCTTTAAGTTCAGCAATCAGCGGGAGAAAATACGGGGTGTAGAACTGACTCGCACTCACTTTTGCAACAACCAGTTTGTTACGTGAATTAAGAACTTTGGATTTGCTTTCAATGACTTTTATCGGCAATCAAGAGGACTCATTGTTTCCAAAAGGTACCATACGCGGCGATATTAATGATATCTTGTCAGTAGAGTTGCTTAGCATTATTGAAAAGTTTCGAGTTGATTGCAACTCCAAAAATCATGATGTGGGCACTTGTCGAAGAAGATCGTTGAATCGGTCCCATTGCCATGTAGAAAGTTTCATCAAATCGTTGTTGAAATCTCGTGATTTCATTTTGAAGATTTGTTGTTTTGGAAGGAGGAAAGAATTTGTTGATAAATTTCAAAACAAGATCATCCCATGTGATTATCGATCGAGGGGGTTCTTTTTCAAGCCAAATCCGGGTTGCACCCTCGAGAGAAAATAGAAAACAGCTAAGCATTTACCGATCGATTCTCGGGACGTTCGGGTACTGTATCGTAGATAAGTGGATCTTGTTGAAATAGGGTCATGTGAGCAGGAGGGTCTTCTTTGTCATTGTCCGACAGTTTTGTTTGTTTTTGAACGGTGGGTAAGCACACCGGGCCTGTATAGATCAAATTTGGCCAGCGGGTAATTTCGGAGCACAACGATGGCTTCCTTGTAACCCTCGGTGCGGTTCTTTGAGTAATTAGGCCATAGTACGAAGTATCTCACATCGTAACTATAGATTTAGGTTCAAACAGTTTGATGGTTCAACAAAGTCGGATTGACTTGTTGCTGTTGACGGGTTAGAATTACGAGATTGTGAACGTCTCGGTGCGCTGGCACTAAAATGTAAAAAGAAATTTATACTAAATTTTGTTTAGTTTTTTGTTTTAACAATGAGACTTTAAATACGGGATCAAAGAGATAACACTCTGAAACCTAATTAATCAAATTGCTTCTCGGTAAAACTCTAAAAGAATTTACTTTTAAAGGTGAGCCGTGTACGTCGCATAAGAGACACAAAGGAAAAGTTTTTGATTGATGGATAATACTTCAATTGAAAGTATTATTTGTTGGTGTTCTTTTACCAACTTGATGAAATTATTTTATTTTATTTTATTTTCTTTTTATGGAAAATGTTTTTATGTTTTTGGTTTTTTTTAGATTTTTGGTTATATATTTTAATTATACTAATAAAAGAAAATAAAAAATAATTTTTTATATTTTTTTATGGAAATAAACAAAATAACTTCTCTTGGAAGGATCTTCAAACAAAAATTTTCAAACGGCTTCAACAATCGTAGACAATTCTCCCCGGCAGCGGCGCCAAAAACTTGATCACTTCTGACTAAACTCTTTAATATATAGTAAATATATATAAAATATACTTATAAATATATAAAAAAAAGGTAGGAATCAAAAGATCTCAGTTATAATAATCCGGAAGTATGATTCCCGGGTCGTTATCCCCGATAAGGAAAGCAATTGAAAGTCGAGAGTCGTTTTGAGAATCGATGTTTGAATGGGATAAGATTGATATTGGTTATCTAAAACTATGAGAAAATTAAAGCAAAAACTTAAAATTTACTTAAGGAAAATCAAATTTTAGCTAAAAACGTAAAACGAAAACCCTAAACTGTGACAAAAAACCCTAAATTTCCAAAAATAAACCTAAAATGAATTTCACTATTAATTGACTCTAATTGACTCTAATTGACTAAAAAGTAAGTTTAAAGAAAACTAGAACAAAAACGGAGTCGAATTGAGCTTAAAAACACGAAAAATGTGAACGGGAACGAATCCCGCTCTTTAAAAAATGAAATTTTGCAAATTAAACCCTACGGAAGCAAAACTAATTTTCCTAGAAACTATATGATAAAAGAAAATTTTCTAAAAAAGAATTATACATTTTGATTAATTTTCTATTTTTTATGAATTAAAAATGATTTAAAAGTAAATTAAATATAAAAAATACTAAACGTTTTATAAAAAATCTGAAAAAATTACGGAAAATAGCTTGAACAACGAGGAATCTAATAAAAATAAGTCGGGAAACACAGCTTATCAAATAAGCTGTGTTATAAGCTAAAACAGCTTATTGAACTAAAAGGGCTAAAATGTATATAAAAGATAAATGAAAGGAAAGTCTAACGGATGAGCTATTGTAGCGTGATGGTTGTGAGTGTGGGGGTTAAAACACTTGGTGAGGGTGGTAGAGGTCCCGGGTTCGAGCCTTGCTCACCCGGGGCTTCCCACTTTCCCAAGTGTTTTAATTTTTTCCATTTTTTATAACTTTTTAAAACTCTTAAAAATAAGCAACTTTTGTAAAACAACTTTTTTTATAAACCTAAAATAAGCACGGAAATAAGCTAAGTAAGTCAAGAATAAGCTAAAATACTCTAAGTCCTAAGAAAACTAACTGTTTGTATTTTTTAAGGAGATTAAGCAAGTAAAAATGACAAATAAGCTAAAACAGTCAATAAGCTATGTCTAAAAAGCACATAAGATCAAAAATAAGCACAAATGATAAGCTAGATAGACAAAAAAGCTAAAAAGGCTTAAAAACACGAAAAATGTTACACTAGAAAGCAAATAAGCTTAAATCAAAACCAAATAAGCTAAAATGGGATTATACTAAACTAATAAGCTAAGCTAAACCTAAATAAGCCATAACAATAAGCAGAAAAGCTAGAATAAAGGAATAAGCACTATTGGTGTAAACTGATAACCAAACAGCCCCTTAAGGCACCTTTGAGCTTATTTTTAAATAAGCTAAAGGATCCTAATGGACTTTTGGCTTATTACCCTAAAAAGTACACCTAAAATACTACTTAAAACAACTTTTTAAAACCATTTTGAAATTCAGGAGCTTAATAAAAAGGCTTGTTGAAAACAGCTTAAACATTTAGAACACTTAGTTACTTTTGGTTTTAAAAGACAAAAAACTTATTTTAAGGCTAAAAACAGATATGCTAATGAACTTATTTTTGAAAACTAATTTGAAATAGATTGACACTGACCCTAGACCTACTTGTAAACCAAAAATCAAATCCTAAAAATAACTTTTACCCTCTGAAAATTTGTGTTGAAAATGGTTGTTTGTCATTTAAAACTTCTGATGCAGTTTGCACTTATATGAACAAAACTTTAAAACCTTTGATGCAGACTTAAAACACTAATTCTAACACTCATGAAACACACAACTAAGAGCAAATAGATAAGGTCATGTCAATTACTATTAATAGAATCAATTAAAACTAGGTTATGCAAATGAGGCTTAACAGACTTGGACTTTTATTAATCTAACTTATGATAACTCTAACCAACTTATAAATCTAGCATAAACAGATTTAAATGAAAGATTAAAACCAAAATCTAAAGACCAAATGGCCACTAGCAGTACTAACTTATGGCATTTGAGCTTATGAAATTTGAATTTAATGAACAAAACTTGAATACCAGATGTCTAACAGCCTATAACACAACTACTTATCATTCTCAAACACAAAAAATCAGATCAAACAACACCTTATGAGCTTATACCAACAATCAAATAAGCCAGAATCATTAAGCTACTAGTTATGCTAATATTTTTGGATTTTTATTGATTTATGAGACAATATAAAGAAAACTATGAACTAGACTATTAAAGCTAAAAAACAATAATCCAATTTAACTAATAAGGACATAATAAGCAATCATAACACAATAAGCAATAAATAAGCGATTAAGCAGATCAAACATTGAAATTCAGGACAGAAAAGATAAAATAGAGAACTTACAAATGCCTTAGCTAAATAAAGGCTTAATTTGCTCAAAGAGCTGTCAATAAGCTCTAGCTTATCACAAGGATAAGCTAGTAAAGTCCAATAAGCTCTTCCATAGTAAGCTTATCATCCAAGCAACCAAAATCCTTATTAAGCATAAGTATTAAGCTGATTTTGATTGTTTAAGTAGATTAATGATTAACTTGAGCTCAATCTAAGCTTAGAGACTTAGAGAGCTAAGATGAGCTTATAAGAGTAGCTGGTGAAACAATTGAACAAAAGCATTTGAGATATATAAAAGCTTATAGGTAAAAACAGACTGTGAACAAGTAAACTATGATTTCATTGATTAAAACTGAATACAAAATTTTGAAAATGAAAATTACAAGAGCAAATTACATGAAAATGAAAATTTTTACTTAAACCACTAACAATTAAAAACGGGAAAAAAGGAGATATCGTGTGTGTGAGGCTTGCTCTCTATTTATAGCCTTGGAGTGAAGCTTCGAGGAGTCTAGCCCGCTCCTCATCCATTTGATCACGGCCCTTCATTAATTTCCAATCATTGGATTCCCATTCATCACCGTTGGATTAAATTATGAGCACACGGATTACCAACATGGCATTCAGTGTGTCAGACCTTTTGTGCTTCTTTTGGCAAGGATTTAGTGTAAAAATCCTTGTCCTTGTGTGTTTCTTTCAAATATTCGCGTGTCCTTTCTTGTGGGCTTCGACCAATGAGAGCCTCTCATGACGTCTAATTCTGCCAGCTTGTACCTTGGTACTCGAATCATAAAGCCACATCATCAATTGCCATTTACCCTTTGATTTTGAGCTAGGTTAAACTGAAAAAGATGATGAACAGTAAAAACAAATTCCCGCGCCATTTTTTCCTTTTTATATCTTTGTTTGACCCAGGTGTGAGGGTTGACTTTGGGCCCGGGATTTATAAAAATGGAATTGGGCCGGGTGATGAGGATTGGGCATGGTTATAAGGTTGTGTTATAAAGGAGTAACGACCGTTATCTCTTTATTATAAGGAGATAACAGTGTTAGGATTTAGGGACTTTTAGTGAAATTAGGTTTAACATTTAGGGCATTTTGGGTATTTTGAGGATTTTGTCTTTTTATGGTTGACCAATGTTGACCAAGAGTTGACTTTATTGTCCGACTTTGACCGTTTTCTTATGATTTTTGCATTATCCGTACCTACACATTCACAAACAACAAAATACACAAATACAGGCATATTTTTGCTTATTTTAATCATTTAAGGGCCATTTTGGATATAATAAGGATATGTGATTTCTCACATATCAATCATTTTTTTCAAAATGTTAAAAATTCATAAATCAATTCATCCTCTAAGTGGCAGTACCACTTCTTCTTCTGATTCTTTTCCTAGTCTCACATCTTTTGAGACTAGTAATTCTCGTCTCGAGGAGTTCGCCGATGAACAACCTCACGTTGATTTATTACCATCTAAAAAAGATGATTATCTCTTTGATTTTGAAGATAACAATGTTGAATGGAGTAATATTTTGTATCATGATCCATTTGATGACATTCAATCTGATGACGATGATGATCTTTTTGACCTTAAGTCCAATAATGACGAATGAAAGAAGCTTTTATATGGTGACTCTTTCAAGGACATTGACTCTAAAAAGGATAAAAGCAAGGACTCTAAAATGAAATTATTAGTTAATGAAGCTAATATTGTTTAATCAAATGTTTTACCTCCTCAGTTACTCACAAGTGACTCGACTCTTCCTGAGGAGTCATCTGAGTCATCTGAGATTGCTACCTTGTTATCATCTCCCTTTGGAAATAAAGACAAGGTGTTTAACCTAGGCATACTCATTTTGGGTAGAATTCAGATTTTCAATGATGAATCAAAAGATAAGGATTTAATTCTTGAGGAACGTAACTTTCTATCTATCTCTTCTGATCAAGAACTCCTTTTTCACTTGGAGTTAACTGTGATTGAGACTTTATTATCATTTTCATCCGAAAATGAAGACAAAGTTTTCAATCCCGGATACTCACTTCAAAAGGAGTTCACTCTCTCACTCTGGAATTATCTCATCAGACCTATAAAACTTTCAAGATCGTTAATGTTCATCTGAATATTTTAAATGAAGGTCCGATGAAGATTTTTCCGTTCTTCTATTTCTGCCCTAAGGACAAAGGAATTCGTGGAGAGTCAAGCTAGAGACTCGCACAAAAACAAGCACTTCTCGGGAGGCAACCCGTGTTATCTATCTATTAGTTATAATAATAATGTAGTTTAGTAGTAATGAATAAGTAGTTTAGTAGTAGTAATGAATAAGTGTGAGGGTGTGCTTCTATCCTTGTTGTGTTTCGTGGTTTGCTGTTTTTGCTTGCAGGATTCCTTATGATCGTGAAGACCACCGTGCTTGTTTTCAATCCTCCAATCACTCAGTCTCCGATCATCTTCAACGTTCTATCTCTGGGGAATTTTTCAAAAAAAAATAATATCATATATATATATATATATATATATCTATATGTATATATATATATATATATATATATATATAATATCTATTGTTCCCCTTTCACACTTGGAATTTAAGCAATTTGTTTCGACATAAGTGTGGGCGTATAAACCAAATATATGAAATTAAGGCAAATGTTCAGTTCTAAGAGTGTGCTGTGTGGGGCGGGGGGGGGATTTCTATCGAAATTGATCATACTCTGTGCCCTGTTGGGGGTTTGCCTTACGAAACCAATTATGACCAATTATTGTATATTATATATATAATATACTATTATATATCATATAAATATATATATATATATCTATATACATTAAATACAAAAAATTAACATAAGAAATAATATTATATGAAAAATAAAGATAAGCAAAATACGAAAAATAGACAAAATAGAAAACAATGTAGTAGAAATAAGGCCCCGTAAGATAGAACTAGGGCGATTTTGACTAGAACCGCGTGTTTCACTCTAGGCATTACCTTAGCTTTCGAGACTAATCGTTTACTAAACTATAAAATTTTTACTCAAAAGAACGATAAATGGATAGGAGTTGAATATAAGATAGATACAACGGTGGAGTAGTAGGATCCTCTTTAAGCTATAGAGGATCATTGTGGTTTTTGCTCACATATAGCTTATAACTAAAAACTAATAATTTTCCAATAAATAAGTTGCTGTGGTTTTTTGCGATTTTCGTTTTGATCCCTTTGTAAAGATTCTTTTGGTTGTGAAAGTAAGGTACACATCGAGGTCTAGTAGTATGTAGTTAGGAAATTATGTTTTCCTGAGTTAGATATTGTTAGGATCTAGTTAGTTAGTACTCGCCAGTGTTATATGTTAGTACTGGTAGTCAGAGGATAGTAATGTTTGTATTAATAGTAAGTTAGCACTACTAGCATATATAGATAGTACCGTTTAAGTGATATGCATGAGATATATTAAGAATAGATATGCATGATCACTTAATGCATTTTATAAGTCCATTAGGGTTTCTTTGGTGTATAAAAGGAACCTTACGGCATTAGTTAGATATACAAGTTTCACAAATATTCATAGTTAGTAATCTGCAACCTAGCAGATTAATAGTAATCAAAGTTCTGTTTTATTCATTGTTCTTCTTGGCAGTATAAGTTAGTTTTCGCATAACTTATATTGTTTATAGTCATTGTTTCTCTTGTAGTTAGTTTGGATCTATCCAGATTAGCTACCACCCTTAACAGGCTAGAAAGATCTATTTATTGGGATCAACAAGTGGTATCAGAGCTTGTTGAGAAACTCTGAGTAAGAAGAATCAAAATAGATCTGTTATAAACCTTTACCTTTCAGATCTATTCAATGGCAGGAGAAGATGAATTTCATGATGATAATCCACCACCACTACCACCACCAGTTACACCTACACAACAAGCCCCTCACACGCTGTCAACTATTAAACTCCCTATTTTAAAGAAAGGTGAGTATGACATATGGGCCATGAAAATGGAACATTACTTGGAGCATACAAATTATCCTATATAGGAAGTCATACAAAAGGGAAATGGTCCAGTACAAGTCTTAACAGATATAAATGGACAAATAAAGGTTTTACCTTCTAAAACTGCTGAAGAAATTTTAGCTAGAGAGAGAGAAAGGAAAGCAAGGACCACCTTGCTCATATGTCTGTTACCTAGAAGACCAATAGCAAAATTTCACAAAAAATTAATTCAAAAGATATGTGGGCAGCTATTAAATCCAATTTGGTAGTCAATTAAGAATGCTAAAGCAGATGCAGAAATACATTCTCAAGCAAAATTTAAAAGATTTTCTGTATCCAACTCAGAAGGATTGCACAAAGGTTATGACAGGTTTCAGAGTCTTCTAAGTCAACTTGAGATTCATGGTGCAGGTGTCTCCACTGAAGATGCCAATCAGAAGTTTCTTAGGTCTTTACCTGCTTCATGGTCTCAAGTATCCTTGATAATGAGGACCAAGACAGGAGTAGATACTTTTAGTTTTGATGATCTCTATAATAATCTTAGAGTCTTTGAATCTGATGTTAAAGGCTCTACTGCATCATCTTCCAGCACACAAAATGTGGCGTTTGTTTCTTCTGAAAGCACTAGAAGTACTAATGATGTTAGTACTGCTTATGGTATTTCTACTTCTTCTGGCCATAACTCACAAAAGGAAGGATCTTCGTCATACAATGATGAACTCAAGTACTCTTTCTTTGCTAATTAATCAAGTGGTCTACAATTAGATCATGAGGATCTTGAACAGGTTGATGAGTTTGATCTAGAAGAGATGGATTTGAAATGGCAAGTAGCCATGATTTCCATGAGATTGAAGAAGTTTTACAAGAATACAGGGAGAAAGCTGCAGTTTGATGCTAAGGAACCAGTTGGCTTTGACAAGACCAAGGTTGAGTGTTTCAATTGCCATAACACAGGCACTTTGCTAGAGAGTGCAGATCAAAAGGAAATCAAGAAAGCAGAAGAAGAGATGCAGGGAACACTGGATATAAAGCAAAAGACAATAGGAGGAGACATGGAAAACAGGAAGAACCTAAAGCTTTAGTAATTATTGATGGGGATGGTGTTGATTGGACTGGTCATGCAGAAGATGAGCAAGAGAACTTTGCTTTGATGGCTTACAGCAATTCAGGCTCAAATACTGAGGTAACATCTTGTTCAAAAGAATGTGAGGAATCTTATGCTAAGCTTAAGAAATTATATGATGAACAAAGGGAACAACTTGGTGATGCTAGTATAGAAATTCAAGCCTATACTTAAGCTTTAAAAAAGGTAGAAGCTCAATTAGTTTGTCATCAACAAAATCAACTTGTTTATGAAGAAAAAATTAGGTTTATGAAAATTGATTTAGATGATAAAACTAATGTGCTCACATATCATAAGAAACTATTAGTAGAAACTGTAAAAGAAAAGGAAGAATTAAAAACTAAACTTGAAAATTTTCAAAGTTCTTCTAAAGGTCTTAGTAAATTGCTAAATAGTCAGATGAGTGCTAAGGACAAATCTGGGCTTGGGTATGGAGATCAAATACAAGAAGGTGTTTTAAGTTATGAAAATGAAGTTCTTGAAAGTATTGATATGTGTTAATTCATACATAGTAAATATCCCAGAAAAGATGCCAAATAAGCCGGAAAATGCCAAAAATGTGCAGTATTTGTGTGCTTTTGTGTTTAATCATGCAGGAAAGGATATTCATGAAGAAAAGACAAAATCAAGCCAAAAAGAGACAAAAACGGACACGGGAATGAAGAAGTCAAGAAAGTCAAAGGTCGAGATGTGAATTATTAAAGTGCAGCCTGGACCGAAACCGAAACCGAAACCGAAACCCAAATACACCAAAATCGTCAAAGGAATAACGCCGTTAGTTCTTTATTATTTAAAGACTAACGTTCGGTATGTACAAAAATAACCCTTATGACCAAAAACACTTAAAATACAAATACCTTAGCCCAATCCACTTTATAAACTTAATAGCCCAAAATATACTTACCATGGCCCAATCCCGTTTCATTATTAAAATAAGCCCAAGTCAAAATCAGTTATGGCCAGTCAACATAGATTAACCACGGGTCAAAAGAATAACTCTTGGCGCCAAACACTGTATCACCATCGTCCCAATTAACCCAACCCTTAACCTGAGTTCTAACAGCCTAAGCTGTCAACATCACTCATATAACAAACCCTCACCCACGCTTCCCCAACCTACGTGGCAGTCTCTTATTGGTCCATTGGTGATCCGGAAGTACACATTTTCATCCAACGATCAAAAATTCAAGGCAATGATTAAAAATGATGATCAAGGGCTCTAATCAGCTGGGATTTAATCTTGAGACTCACTCCAACTCTCACTCACAAAAGAAACACAACCCCAAGCCAGGACGCTCCTCATTTCAACTATAAATAGGGGAGAAGCTCACACAGTTAGAAACAACTAGGAGTAGGATAGCTTAGGGTAGCTTATT
>BQNB010052388.1:0-37080 GCA_026074375.1 Tanacetum coccineum
AGCATGGAACAATACTTTCTTAGTTCTTCCATCTATTTTCTTATGCTTATCAAATGATGAATTTACTCGCGATATGAATCTAAGTGGATCAATTCCCCTGTTTTCTCCTTCGTCCAACATTTCTTCTTATTCATCGTATGAATCGGGATAAAATTTACAAAAAAGTTTCTCAACAAGTTCTTTCCAAACGGTGATTTTTTTCCTTCTCCCTCGTTTATCTACCATTGTTGTGCGTCATCAGCTAGTGAGAGAGGAAAGACTATCATTCGTAGTTGATGGGAATCTACACCAGGAATGTAGATTAAATCAATCATTTCAAGCACTTTATCAATGTGGTCTGATTCGATAAAATATATATAATATATAATATCAAATAGTAATAGTATAGAGAGTATCCCGTTTGATATAAAAATTGCTTGAGGACAAACAATATTTTATCTCCCGGATGTCGTATCCCGACGAGAGATGAATTTGAAATTCACGAAAGCGTTTTGTTTGATGCTTGAATATCGAATATTTTTGATTTTGGTATTAAACTAAAAATTTAATAAAAATAAACTATATTAAAACTAGATAGCATATACCAAGCAATTAAATGAAAAACGATATATTATAAAAGATATGCTTGCTAAGTGTATTGATTAGATCCTTAAGTGTGAATTAAACATACAATTAAGTCCTTATTGATGAACCAATATCTTTCTAACAAATTATCTTCTCACAACGTTGGCTTATATTGAAAACAACTTTTATCAAGATATCGATTACTAAATTAATGCCTAGTTATTCTTACGGCTTTTGCCCGCTCGAATAACCAAAACAATAATCTAAGTAATATCAAAATTACTAATCAATATTTTCCCCTTTTTTATTAATCACACTTAATTCTCTAAACAATTTAACACTTAACAAGCATATATAAAAATCTACTCACTACACATATTAATAAAGCTAACACTAATCAACAAAGCAAACATTTTTAAACTAAATAATAAGCTACAACTACTAATAAGAGAAAAGGAAAAGAAAGAAAAACCCGATTGAAGAAAATGGAGACGAATTTAAACCACCCGATCTTATAAACTTAATTAAACACTAAAGATTAAAACTTTATTAGTTTATATAACTACTTAGTTAATAAAGCTACAAACTTTATATACTAAATAGCCTTAAAAACTAAAAAGCTTTAAACTTTAATAGTAAAATAAGCTTATAAGACCCATAAGCTCCTCGCCTAAGTGTTGGATCGATTTCATCAACATTAAAACAACCAAAGTTATGATAAACAAGATATATTAATAAGCTACTAATTATTCTAAAGACAATAAGCTAATAAAAATTAAAACTTTAGATCTAAATCCACCCGAAACTAAGGTGTTCAATCAAGTGAACTCGGATCGGGTATGATTAAAGATTAGATCTATGTATGAAAAAAATAAGCTTAAATAAAAATAAGCAATAAAAAATAAGCTAAAATAAGCTCACTCGAAAAGCTCTAAATCGAAAATAATATAAAATAAGCTAGTCTAAATAAGCTATGAAAGTAGCTTATTAGAATATAAGCTTAAGAGATCGGATCCAAAAATAAGTTATAAGCAAAAGAAAATGAGTAGAAGAATAAGCATAAAAATAAGCATTAAGATAAAAAGCATTAATAAAACCAACCTTAATAAAAAGCATCTTCATTTATAAAAAAAAATAAGCCACTACAATAAGTTTTGATACTTAATCAAAAAGCTTTTACATAATCAAATCTAAAATAACGAATTATTCTACTCCTACTCCTAACTAAATTATACTACTTATTGAAAAATAAACTAAATCTTCACCCCAAACTGATACTGCTGCGTTTCTTTTTATAGCCCAAGGTGGGGAGGGGCATTTTCGTCAATTCAGACCTTTGTCCAATCATAGCTCAAGATCTGGGGGGTATTTTCGTCATTTCAGCTCAAACAGTGTTATTACCCAGTGTACCTCGTACGCCAGCTGGATCCACCAATCATAAGAAGATACGTCAGCCTTCCAGAAGCCTCGATCCAACAACCTCATAACCGCCACATGAATAGTACCTCGGACCTGCAAGCAATCATTAGCAGGCCACCTAAGTGGTGCCACGTGGCTTGCCAGACGTCACTAGAGCCACCACCGGACCACCGGTCAATGGTGGTCAACCACCGCCGGACCATCGTCCAACAGTGGTCGACGGCGGCGGTCAACTACGGTTAACAGTGGCGAACCATCGTTGACCACCGTCGGAACACCGGTCAACGATGGTTGACCGCCAGTCAATGACCGGTCAATGGTTAGGTCTGGATCGGGTCATGGGCCGGGTCAAGCCGGGTCATGGGTCGGGTCAAGCCGGGTCATGGGCCGGGTTGGGTCATTGATCGGGTCGGTTCGCCATGTGGATCCACGTGTCAGCCACGTTTGCCTATGTGGCATCCACGTGGATGCTGGCGTGGCATATATAATGGTGCCTAAACCCATAATCGAACTCGAGACTTCTCGAGTGGGAACTCAAGAGAAGCCTCAAGCCCAACTGAGCTAGATGCGTCCATCATAATATATATGTAAATAAATTCCATATATGGGCTCATGAATTTGGACCAGGTTTTATTATATTAAAGGTTCAACTAAGGTGTGAAAAGGTTCAAATTTAAAAAGTTCAAAATAGTAAGACCGGTACCGTTAAACTTGTAATTTCATGATCTTTCCAATGGTGTGATCGTGGGATATTCACGACTTCGTTTGAACCTCGATAAACGTGAAAACGTTGTCGAAAGTCACCCGAAAACTACCATTTTTGCTTTGTTTTCAATCCTTTGTACCTGTAAGACATAAAAATACAATACAAACATATTTGCAATATAATTACTCATATTTTAGTGTTTTAGCCCGTTTATTAGCAATTTTTGGGGTACAAATGATGTGTGTTTTAGCACACATCAAATTTACCCACACTAAGCCATTGTTGGTCTCACACGCAATGTTTATGAAACACGCCTGGAAATAAATAATTAAAACCCCCCTTAACTTATGACCCCTCACCATCAAACAAGAACAGGAAAGGTCCATTAAGAAGTTGCAAAAATTATTTATTTCGAAAACGCCCCCGTATTGACCACTTATTAAAATAAAATAAAAAACTATGATAAAAATATAAAATAAGCTTTAAGAACGGGAGTTTGTCATCTTTGAATTTTCACAATCCCCAAACTAAGCTTAAAACGAAATCACAGTCAAATATAAGATTAGATGCTAACACTACTCATAAATGCTAAGTGTAAACTAAATTTTCTCTCTCGGCATCCATTATTCCTAAATCCTCTAAAATTTTATTATTAAATATTATTTGTTGACAAATAAATTATGTCCCTATACATAATAAAGTATCCCGTTTAGACCTATTAGTTTTGACAATCCTTTCCTAAAGAGACGATATGGTGAGAATAAGGTCCACATTAAGGTTCTAATTTCGCATGATTTAGGGGTTATCTTTTTATTTCATCCGAAACAACTCAACTACGAGTCCAGAGACGGAGGCTTTATTTAGATAACCCCCGGATTAAAATTGGCTTTATTATAATTACTTATAGCAACATTATTAAACCTCGTGTCCCATTAAACAACTGCCACTTCAGAGCAGCCGACCAGAGGTCCAGAGTCTTATTTCGACCATCGGTGATCCTCGACCTTTTTAAAGGCTGCAACATCGTTCGTAGAGCCGTCAAGATGCAAGCAAACTATAATAGTCTCGATTATTACTATGTGCCTTATTAGAAGACTTGCCACATCGTTTGTGAGCTGGCAAGAGGCATTAAAACTTATATCAGCCATAGTTTTTATTATTAGTTATTATTACCTCCACCCTTTAAACGACTACCACATCGGTTGTGAGCCGGCAAGAGGTAGTGGTCTTATTTCGGCTTCGGTTTATTACATAACTATTATTATTATAGCCAAATTTCAAGTCTTGTGGTCTTTTAACAACTGCCACATCGGTATGCGAGCCGACCATGGTCCAAGAGTCTATTTCCCCACAACACTGACAAAACCTACAAAGTGATCTAAACTAAGAATCGCAAAAACCAAAGCAACTTTATTTATTCAACAATTATATAACGTTTATTAAGCTGGTGGGAGCAAAAAGCCACAATTAACCTCTATGAGCTCTAAAGAGTTCCAACTACTCCACGCTTAGCATCTAACTTATATTCAACTCTATCATTTTTCGTTCTTTGCAAAATTTTAAAGTTAAGCAAACGCTAAGTCTCGAAAGCTAAGGGGAAAGCTAGAGTTTAAAACTCGGTCAAGTCAAAAGCTACCTAATTCTACGGGCCTACTTATTTATATATTTTTATATTTTCATCATTTTTTCCATTTTTTTATTTATTATTATTATTATTATTATTATTATTATTATTATTTTATATATATATATATATATATATCATAATAAAACAATAAAAAATTTAAAATTTTGGTCAAAACGGGGTTGCGTGGGAACACATATAGGCACAGGTAAGATCATATTTCGGCAGAACCCCCCCCCCCCCCCACACTTAGAATGGAACATTGGCCTCAATGTTCAAAAGCATCGGGTTTTACCCCCACACTTAGGAACGAAAAAGGCAAATGCAAAAAATTCCAAGTGTGAAAGGGGTAACAATACATATATAAATGATCAGGATCGAAGATTCCAATAAGCAGAAGATCGGATGATTGGAGGATTGAAAACAAGCACGGGTCTTTACGATCTTAAGGAATCCTGCAAAAACGGTACCACACACCAAAGAAAAAAGCACGCCCTCACACTTGGGCTATAAAATCACACAATTATTTATTAAGAAAAATAGAAAGAAGAAAAAGACACGGGTTGCCTCCCGAGAAGCGCTTGTTTTTGTGCGAGTCTCTAGCTTGACTCTCCCCATATCATCGATATATTAGGGACGAAACATGTGGAAGAGCAAATCTCAATCGGACTTTCATTCAAGATGTTTAGATAAACATTGAAGCACATGAAAGTTCCACTCCGATGAGATACCACCGGCTCTAGAGAATAGCAACTAAAAACGGAGATGCCGGGGTCAAAGATAGTATCTTCACTCCCGGAGGAGAGAAGAAGAGAAGAATCCTTAAAATAAGTAAGATAAGGAAGAAAAATTCGGATAACATATGTGAAGGAAAGATAATGGCGATCCTCAAAGGGTAAGCTCACATATGTAGGAGAAAAAATTTTCTCATGAATCCCGGGGTCGAAAACTTTGTCCTCGGTCATCAAATCATCAATTGGAGCATCGTACAAAATCTTCTTCCATTCATTCTCTTTAGATTCCAAATCAAATAAATCATCATTCTCTTCGAGAGGCGGTTCATCGGTGAACCCCTCGAGAATGGAAGCAACGCTTATCTTAGGAGTAGACGGATCATGGTAAAGTAGAAGCTCAATCTCATCAACGTCGCCACCTGGGTTAAAACATTCATCCTTAATAGCATCAGAAAGATGCGTGACTAACAAAGCCGGCTCATCAAAGTTAGAAACATAAGAGTCTTTACTCTCGATGTTCTCTAACACCTCATCAAAAAGAGGATTTACGTCACTAGAGATGTATTCCTTCAATCGAATTCAAAAAGAGGTTCCATTAAATTTTAACATTATCTTCCGGAACGTCCTCATCGGATAGTGACTCTTCATCACTAGAGGTAAAATCATCATTTGAATTGAAGAGCGGGTTAGAGAAACTCACGGATTTTTCCTTAAAAACGTTAAAGGGAGAGAAATCATTACACGAAGGTAAATCACAATCACTATCATTCTCTGATGTATCCTCGGGACTCACTTGGGATTGGAACAAGGTCCTCAACACTAGACTCATTTTTTTCTTCTGATTCCGTTTCCGGAATAGAGTTAAGATGCTCATCCTCCATTATGAGAGAGTCCGTAATCGGTAAGTCGTGTGTGATTGCAACTGACAGAGGAAGTTCAAAAATAATGTCTCTCAAAGGAATAGAACTTTCCTCGTCATCGTCATCATAGAAAATAGGAGGCTTTCAATATTGAGAACTAACTTTAGCTGCCAGCTCTTCTTGTCTTAGTTGAATTCCATTAAGAATTTGCAAATCATTAATAAGTTTGAGTAGCAATTCTTGTATATTCTCTAGTTGATAAGTTAATTTACCCTCAGTAACATACCCCAATGTGGCTAATCCAGCATATATTTCAGCATCAGATAAATTATGTATTCTGGTAGCATCTGCTAATTGAAGTTTACTTCTAACAGATGTGTAACACCCCCAAATCTGGGTAGCAGCGGAATGTTGAATATCCGAGGGCGTTACTTCATAGATCAATAGTACAAGATATGAGAACGAACACTAACGTGTCATTTTAAAAAGATACATTGGATTAACAAAATACTTGTTCATTACATAAGCTCATGGCTTCAAATTGTTCGACAATATAAGTAAAGATTTCGGTTTATAACAAATGTTCCCAAAATGTAATACGCCCAAATCTTTAGTACTGACTCTTTCCAAAGAGTGACCCCCAATGTATCTGAGCACCCCGTGCCTTATTGACCTGAGAAAACATGCTTAAAATATCAACATAAAGTTGGTGAATTCATAGGTTTATGTAAATCAATAGTAGGACCGCAAGATTTCCAAGTGTATGATTAAGCAACAAATGCAAACATCATAAAAAGTAATTACGTTTTCCTAAGCTCATGACACTGAAGCTCGACATGTATGAATGCAATATATTGCCAATGAATGCCCGTGAATGATGTTCTAACCCGCAACATCCCAAATCCGACATGGTATACGTTCGTTCCCGGTGATAGCTAATCACCCGAACGGGGATTGTCAATCCCAAATAGATCTATCTATAACATTCGCGCTCACAATCCAGTAATTGACAGTTCATGATAAAGGGCTCAGTGGGTTATCGCTACTTAGGCAAACACGTAATCATTGTATAAAATGTACACTTGCGTCCAATTTGTAAAACAAGCATGTTCTCACCCCAAAGATGTAAATCATTTAAATAATTGTAAAACATGGGGCTATGAACTCACCTTAGTAAATAGTCCTCTGAAATGATAATAGATATCCAAGTATGAATCACACCGTCAAATACCTAAGTAAATACGGCCAGTCTTAGTCTACAAATTTAGGCTAAAGACTCAATGTATAAACTACAATAAATTGCTAGTTTATATATACTGTTATCACTTGTGTGGTGGTGTACGTGTTTAATGTATTTGAAATTGTTGATGGCTCTAGGAAAGGTATATGATTTCACACGTTCTAGTATACGTATAAACGTTTATTAATAAATATCCATATTTATTAAGTCGTGGTTTGACTTGTTATAATATATGATAAATATATAACTCGTCCGATTCGTTAAGTGTTTACAAAAATCACCTTCGTTTACAAAATACCGTTAAGTTTTTTGTAATTACAACTTTTTAGTTATTACCCTTTAGGTCCTTAAATGTTCTGACAGCCCCCTTAAGTTCCAAGAATGACATAATAGTCCCTCAACTTACTAAAATAATGAATTGGCAGTTTTAAACCCTCAAGCTTCAAAATTGACACATTTAGTCCCTTAACTTGTAAGAATTGCATTTTTAGCCCGATTAAGTTCTAACATGTGGAAATTGGTTTTATTAGACTCCAATAAGCCATCTTAGATGGGTCAGCTTATAAATAAGCTCGGATGAGCTTATTTTGGCTTATTTGGCTTATTGTGCCCGTTAGGGTCCATTAAGCTTTTAAATGGTCCAATCTAGTTCCCAAGGGTACATAAGCTCTCATTTTACTTATATCAGCTCATATGAAACTGTTTGAATGAAAAATATGCTCGGAGTAGCTTATTTTAGCTTATTTGAGCTTATTGGGCTCGTTGACCCAACAACCTTAACTGAATGTTAGCAAAAAGGTCCATTAGGGTTCTCTTATTGATTTCAACTTATTTTTCCACACTAATAAGGCTTATTATAGAACGTATAAGCTGTTTCATATGCGTGGCTTATTCATTTAGCAATTTAGCTCGTAAATGGGATTGTTGGGCCCGATGTGAGCCCGATAAGCGTTTTAAAGGTTTGGGCTTAATTCTTTAGGGTCCAATAACCTTCTTACATTTATAATAGGCCTTTTAAGCTGTTTGAGCTCACAAATAAGCTGTAGAAGCTTATTTGTGGCTTATGGGTCTCGTGGGTCCACAGAATGGACTAATTAGGCCCAATAAGGATCCGTTTGATTTTTATAAGGTACTAGGGATCTATATTAGTTGCAATAAGTTCGTAGGACTCCTAATAAGCACGTAGAGCTTATAAATAAGCTGTGGCTCACTGGGTGGGCTTATTGGGCCCATTTGGCTTTGTACGCGGCTATTGGGCTAGGAAGGCCCAATAGGTGGTTTACTCATGCATGCTTGTTACATATAAGTTTACTAAGTTTGCTAGTTCAATTAATAAGCTCGAATGAGCTTATTAATAAGCAATGGGTCTCCGTAGTTAGGCCTGTTAGGCCAGTTGGGCCCGAACATAGGTATGTTTGGTTTACACGTGAATACAAGTGGCCCATTGTTCCTCTAGCAACTTACAAAAGGTTCGAAAAGCCCTAGTGACAAATGTCGTGTGTTTAACGTATATTTGCGTCGCATTTTACATGCTAGTGTTTACTAATGCCGTGTATATGTTCCCAAGCCATAGTGTCATGTTCACAACGAAAGTTTACGTATAGACTTCTTATATTTTCGTGCATAGGGTTATTGTTTACGTCGAAGTCAAGTTTTTCATATAAGTAAAGCACTTAAGCCCTAGATTGTCATAATCCATCTTTGTACGTGCATTTTAAATGGGTTCTTGCACCACACAAGTATAACACGCGCATATATAGGTACGTGAACCATATATGTATCGCGACACAAGTCTAGAAATCAAAAGGAAATTAACTATGAAATGTAAAGTGTCGTGTGTGACTTACAAAGGTCCTATAGCTCTTAGTTTGAGAAGTGGGCGTGTAGTATGCTAACCCTTAGCTCGTATACCCCTTGTGCACTCGTTGTATAAGCCCTAGCGTGTGTTGTGGGTTTGAATGGAGTGAATGAATGTGTTTGGGTGCGGTTTGTGATCCGACGCAAGGGAGAAGAAATATTTAACTTGTTTGAGAGTTGTGTGAGTTGTAAGAGTGTAAAATGGTAAAAGTGTATGTGTATTTATAGGCAAATACTTAGTTACATTTCCTAGTTACTTAAACAAACCAAATCGTGCCCTATATCCTAGTGGTTTTGTGGTTTTCTAGTAGAGACCATTAGGACTAAGCATTTATGTGAATTAAGATGTACAAGTACTTTGCCAAAGAGCATTAGAGGATTTCTAGGCTGAAAATCACTTAGGACACGATTTCATGTGGAATAACTCTCCGACATTCCGGCAACATTGAAACATTTGTACAAAGATTTGATTTAAATTTTTATGTTTAGGCATTAGAAGTGGGTATTGGTTTGAGTCTAGGTAAGTCTAGGTATTTTCGTGGTGTATCTAAGTGTATTTTATTGTGAAACGTAAGTCATTTACGTAACCAATAGAAATAAGAATGAACAAAGCCAATAATTATCATCCTAATAATTATTAAACACTTGCTTGATGTAACCTTAATTTATTTGTGACCTGTATACGTGAATGGTAATAATTTCAAGTCTACGCGATTTAGCTTAAAAGTCAAATTAAAAGTAAACGCATATTGGACTAAAATAAATAATGATCATTAATAGAGTCGTACAATGACATGAAAATGAGAAATGTTACAATATTGTCCATCTTGGATTGTAATTCTGCATTCATAGCATCGATCCACTTATTAGATTTAGAATCTAACATCGCGGCTTTATAGCTAGTGGGTTCATTAAGATCCCCTAAACTATGCTCCTCCGCCTCTACATTTAAACATAAATGATTTGGAGGTTGACGTGTCCTTTCAGACCTACGAATCGAAATATCTTCCTCTTAAGGTGGTTCAAAATCTTCAACCTCCATAGGAATTTCGCTAGTGATTTCAGAAGGTGATGTATCTTCATTTTGAATTTCTTCAAAGATCTCGGCCTCCCACTAGTCTTTTTGAGTTATGAGATTTCTCTCAAAGAACGCATCATACCTCGCAACAACTATTTTGTTTTCACCTGGGAAGTAAAAATAGTAACCCATCGTTTCCTTTGGGTATCCTATAAAGATACACTTAACAGATCTTTGTTGGAGTTTGTCAGGCGTATCCTGCTTCACAAGCGCCTCACATCCCCAGACCTTTAAGTAAGACAGATTAGGAACTTTTCCATACCATAGTTCATATGGAGTCTTATCAACCTTATTGGTTGGAACCATATTGGAAAGGAAATGGTATTGGCAGACTCTAAAGCATAATCCCAAAAGGATAATGGCAGAGTTGTAAGATTCATCATTGATCGAACCATGTCTAACAAAGTACAATTTCTCCTTTCAAGACCCCGCCTTGTGTTTGTGGTGTGTATGGAGGAGTAAGCTGCTGGACAATTCCACAAGCTTTAAGATAATCTTTAAACTCTTGGCTTATGTATTCACCACCTCGATCTGATCAAAGAGCCTTGATTGTATTCCGAGTGTGATTTTCCACGTTCATACTTAAACACCTTGAATGTTTCACAAAGACCTCATGTTTATGTTTTAAGAAGATAAACATAACCATAATGACTATATCATCCGTAAAGTAATGAATAGCTTAGCACCCCTTGTTTTGACACATGTCTAAGTGGACCACAGACATCAGTATGTATTATTCCAAGAAGATCAGTCTCTCTTTCGGGACGATGTGGAAACGATTTCCTTGTCATCTTACCTGATAAACAAGATACACATTAATCAAATGACTCATCATTTGTTGATTTTAAAAGCCATTCCTGTTGTAGCTTTTCAATACGTTTCTTACTTATATGAGCAAGACGGCAGTGACATAGATAAGCAGAGTCCAAATTATGTTTGGCTATTTTAGTATTAACATTATAAATTAAAATTAACATTTGGTGATAGGGGGTGTTCAAAATAATCATATCAGTTTAATAATATAAAACAAAATAGCAGTAAAAGTAATAAAAAAATTATAAATAAATATATTAAAAACCTTCATTGCTGGGAATAACATTAAAATAATGAACATTGTTCTTAGAAACTGAAATACCAAAATCTGTAAAACGCTGGACAAATCCATTTTCAACCAAACGATAAACTAAAACAACACCTCTAGTTATAGAAGGTGCATAATGATAATTGTCTAAACAAATTACAAAGCCATAGGCAAAAACCAAAGTCCAAACTCCTCTATGGCTCTACTTACGCACGAACACCATTGCCTACGCACAAATAGAGAGCTCCTTGTTTCAGCTTCCTTGCTTCTCTAAACCCCTGTTTTGTAATACAAATATTAGTACCACAACCAGTGTCATACACCCAGGATTTATTAGGGAAAGCAAATAATCTATTGTGAAACACCTGAAGAACTGGCAGAACCAACTAGCTTCTATTTTCTTTAACTACTCATGCAGAGAATACCACTGACAATTTCCTCTTCTAATGACACAACCTATTTTGCCGTGGTGGCGAGGCGTCATCCTAACTGGGTGGCTACTTTAGCAGAACGTTTAGGGTTTTTAGGCTTAGGGATATAAACTTGTTTATCTTTTCCCTTACCATTAGCTTTACCCTTGCCTTTAACTTTAAGCGATTTCTTATTGGCCTTCTGGATTTTACCACCTTTAATCATCATTACTTGTGGTGTTTCAGCCTTTTTAGGTAAACCCTTTTCATACTCAATGAGCATAGCATGTAGTTCACCCACTGTCTTCCCCATGTTATGCTTATTGTAATTTATTACAAAACAAAAAAATCTTTAGTAAGGCCATTTAAGATAAGACATACTATAAGATCATGTGGTAGCACATAACCAAGACGTTCCAATTGATCTACATATCCTTTCATCTGAATGACATATGCAACAACTGCTTACCCTCTTCTTGTTTGCAAGCATGGAAAGTTTGGATTAGGTCAAACCTCTCCACTCAAGCTTGTTTTTCAAACATAGCTTTAAGCTCTTTTATCATGTCGTATGGTAAGGAGTTTTCAAACTGTCTATGAAGCTCAGTAGTCATACTACCAAGTATAAGACAAGCCACCTCATTATATGCATCATAAACTGCATTCCATTCTAACAACACTTGTGCCTTGGAATTATCAGCAGGAGCCGCGAGTAATGGCTGTTCAATGACAACAATGTCTTTCAACTCACAAACTAGCTTGAGTTACGAAACCAGTCATTGAAATTGTTTTAAAAGTTTTTCTCTTTCAAAACATCGACCTAAAGCCGAATGTTTATGTTTTGAACGAATGGGCGTGTCAACTACAAAACATAGATAAAGTTCAAGAATTAAGAATTTCGATAAAACTTCTTGAAGAAAATTAACACCCATGTTTAATAAATAAACAATTAAGTTTTCCAAAACTAGATCCCTACTTGACATACCACCACCTACATCAGTTGATCTGCTATTGATGGTGTACTCAAAAGGTAATTGACGATCAATAATTGCCAACCGATTGCAAATCTAGAAACATTATAGGACTTACTGTTATTACAATAATTTCTAGAAAGCTGTTACATATCCCATCTATGCCTCGATCTTACAAGGTCTCACCCCATAAACCGATTAAGTCGTCCAATAAAAAATTGATGATTATGTAACACTAACGTCTCAGAAAAAGTTTATAATCACCTTGGGATTACGATCTACATACGTCTCACGCATAGTAAAAAGCATCTACAAAGTGTTTTTACAAATTGGATGGCAATAACTTATTTAAAAGGGTATAATATTTGTCGTGACAAATATGTACGAAGAAGCATGCATATATCTTCGTATCATTGATTTTAATAAAAAACTTTACTCAATTAAGTTATTTATTACGGTATCACTATTTTCAATACATCTAATGTATAAATAGTGTTACCTTTTAAAATTGATGATTCAACGTGTTTCCAAATATAAAGAATTATGTTTTTAAAAAAAATGACACTGTATGACATCCCATGGTTCACGGTAACTTCAAGGCGAACGGAGCACAAAGATCTACAAGACCGAAGTCTTGATGAGTCTCCCCGAACCTTATCCTTGCAACTATATAGTACTTTTGCAAATTACGTCATTGATAAAAATTAAAACTTTAATTTAAAGAATACATTATAAACTATAAATTGCTAGTCTAGTCATGGAAGATTTTATATCGGATGTAAGCCGAATCCACTTTTGACCTTTTGCATTAGATAGTCCATAATAAATCTTATTTCGATAATCATTAGTCATGTTTATATTTGTTTTCCGAAAAACCCTTTTATTTTCTCACAAGTCAAACTTAAAATAAAACAACATAAACACAAAACTAATACATATAACACTTATTTCAAAAGAAACACTTAACAATTAAGTCATGCAAATATCCATTATGATCCTAATTATCTAATAATTAAAACATGTATATATTCATATAAGGCTCCTTCGTCCTAAAAACTCCGGCCACATCCATCGATATAATCGATTGCGTAAGCCATATACAAATATATACCACATAGCACATAAAATTTAAAACAACCTTTAGGCCCCATAAAGACATAGCTAAGGTCTTCCCTAGCTTTTAAAGTCGTGGATCGAAACCACATAAATTTAATGTCTATGTTTTAATTCTTGATCATCATAATTGTATAAAACCCTTTTAACAATTAACAAGATTTATATCACATATCTCTCCATGATAAATTGCATGTATTTATCATGGATGCCGAATTAACAATTAATTTTAAACATAAAACTGATCAATTAACAATTAAACGCATCAAGTTTTATCCATAAAATTTCATACAACCTAGAATTCGTCTAATTAATTTTATAATCAATAAAGATTGAATCTTGATGCACAAAGATCAAATCTTTATGCATAAAACGCCCAAAGGGCTTAAAAAATTAATCAAGAATCCTAATTTGTCAAATTTTATTACTTTGTAACTACAAATTCTATACGATGGCTCGTGATGCCACTGTTGGGTTTTTACATCTATTTAACCATTAAATATATCACGAGTACGCAGCGGAATAAATAAAACACGTATAGAATATGCAATTAACGAACACCGTTCTTGAATATACGCTTGTGTATAAATTGAATACCGCGCGAAAACTAAATAAGTTACCAAAGTAGATAACATCTATGGTGTGCATACACTACACGTCACTGAGATACGCTAGGATGCTAGTCCTTCCTTCACGAATAAAACAACGCAACACGAACACAATGTTCTTAGTTGTTACGGTCAAACCAGTCGAATCCCTTTGAATCTCTTTTCTGCCGATTGTACAAAATAATAGGAAAAGAACACTTAATATGTTTATGTTTGCCATGCAAATTACATATAGCATGCGAACATGAATATGCATGCATATATTATAATGGCATGCAAACTAAGGGATTTAAGAATGTGAGGGATTCGTGTGGATTAGGGATATATATCACATATCTTGATTTATTATCTTAAAGGGTATTTATATAGTCTCCAAACTTGTTCTCCAAGTTAGACTAGAGCACCTCCTTAAGTTTCATAAATCGACACTTTCCTCCCTTGTATTCCTTTAATTCGACCGGTCACAACCAACGTCCTACGGGTTTGGTATTCCTACTAACAAGTCATTCACTTGTTAATATTTATTAATTATTATCAAACGTCTAACGTTATAATTAACGACCGTTTAATTATTTCGTGAAACATATTAATATAATTAATATACAACAAATATATTAATTACATTAATAAACGTATCCTCTGTGTATACGCGTGTGCCCCCATAGGCTCACGTAATTTCCCGAAATGTCTTGAGATTCAAGTTCCATCCTAACTGGGTGTTTAGAGATTAAAAAGAGAATTCTACTTAAAGGTGCTTCTCTTTTCAAATTATAGGTACTAAATAGCTCCTGAACAGACGAACCTACACATAATTGAATCATAAAAAATGGAGACATCCCTTTTAAACGGTGGATAAACGCATCAATAAGCATAAAACCGCTGACCGGTACACAACACCCTAAAATCATCCTAACAAACGACAAAAACACCATGATCGTTTCTTACAAGCAAGGCCCGGGAGTCTCTAAATTTAACAATGAATCGCAAATGATACCCCAAAAGGAATTCCAAATCCATGGCTTGCGAGACATAAAAGCTTGGGAGCATAATCGAAAAGGGAATCTCATCAAAAAGTATTATGGCGCTGTGTTGATTAGTGCAAGTTAATGGGGAAGATCTCACGAGGCGATACTTTAATGGAATTAGTACGGTAATATTCCTCAATTTGCCATAATGCGTGACCCCATATCGCATTTTCCCACTTTATAATTACATGTATGTTGACCGAAATAATTATCTTGAAATAAAGCAGGACCGTACTAATTTATTGGGGATTAATATTTTATGAGCATTTCTATAGTAGTAGGCACGCAAAATGATAACACTCAAAAACATGCTTATATTCATAAATATTAGCCCTATCACTAAGTCAAATCAGATCAATATAAGTGGACTTCCAATAGAATACTCCGTAAGAAAGATAATAGATAAAAATTACAATGAATGAGGACACAATCATCCATTATGTTTCGAGGAGTCCTTAAATTTAATAATTAAATATTTCCACAAAAATTAAAGTTGCACCTGGTACAGTTAGGTTTCATTTGCACATAATTAATATGATATAAGCGGTTACAGGACAACTCACGTACAAGTGGTGGGTGTCCAACATCCGACTCGGGGGGGGGGCGCGAGCGGAGGGGGAGGTGGGCGAGGGGGGGGGAGGGGGGATGGCGGTGGTGTTGTGTTGTGGCTGGTGCGGGGGTGGTTGGGGGGCTGCGATGTAGGTTGAGTGCTCACGTGGGGGCTTTTGGCGATACTACAAGTAGGGGTATGTTAGACAAAAAGTGTGCCATCGTTTCATTATTGGTACTTCTTTAGTCTATGTTTTCAGCTACATTTGTACTTTTCACATACTGCAAAAGCCGAAATGCACACCTCACTCTGTGAAAAAACTAACAGTTAAGTGAATTCAGTACCCATATTGTAAGTGCGAAACTACACAGGGATACCTCAAAAATTACTCTGTACCCAAGACACTAACGTAAAATAAATAATTCCTAAGCCAGAAAGCCTTAAAACGTATAGTTCCCAACCCAATGGAGCCTTAACAGTAATAGAGTGCCCCATTTTCGACACACTACACAGTTAAAGGCAGGCGGGGGAAGGGGAGAGAGTTGTCTCGGACACACCGGGGAGGCGCGAGGACATGGATTAGGTCGATTGTCTCGTCAATCTTACTTCGCGTCGCTTATATGATGAGGTGGTCCCCGCTGCGATAGGTGTCATCGGGGAACACGACCATCTCGCAATGGTTGTCAATGAGTAGGGAAATCAGCTGGTAGAGTAGGTCGGAAGGGGGGGAGGGGGCGAGGGCGGGGCGGAGACGCTTATTTGGGAGGGGGTAGCCAACACCAATATATACCATCTTCTCCAAGTGAGGGGGAGGGGTAGCGTATGCAGTAGTCGACAGTGTCGTCTCAATTACTCTGCTAGTTATGAAGTGAGATCACCGCAGAGATGTTGTGGAGGAAGGGGGGGGACACAGGGCTTTTAATGGAAGAGGTTGTGGTGCATCACTGAGACAGTAGATATGATGAGAAATGACAATTTAGCATATGGAGATAGGAGTCTGAGCGAGTATATTGGGTTATGTATTAGTAGGTGTTGCAAGAGAATCACTGATATCTTATGTTATATATTCATGAAAATAGTTGGTGGGGAGTACACAGATGACGGCGGGTGGCGTGATGAAGAGGTTAGGATCTGATTATGTGTGGGATGGAATTGATGGGGTAGAACTGTATGATTGGTTAGTGGGGAGTCTAGGTTTATTCTCATAGTTTAGTATTTTAATATATATTGTCTAGTTTGTGGGCACACATTGGAGTAATGATGGGGTGTAAGGAGATATGGATGGGGTTACGTATTCAGAGTAGGGACAGGGTGGGTGAGAGGGTGGCGGTATGACATATATATATGATAGTAGATTAGGGTTTTGGTTTTTTTGGGGATGATTTGGGTGGTTGGGACTAGGTTGTTATAGTGGTAATGGGTATGTGTATGGTGGGAGGGGAAGGGTTTGGGGGCGGGGGGAGTGTTGGGTGTAGGTGTATCGAGTATTGTATGGGTCTGTGTGACGGGTGGTTATTATGAAGTGGTGATGTGAGGGTATGTATAATATAGTAGTGTAATTGTTTATTACAAGTGTATTGTAGTAGTGAGTTAATAAAATAGGGTTGGGGGGGGGGTGATGAATGTGTTGATATGCAACATGTTTAGAGTGGTAACAAATATTCAATTCAATACACAATAAACCACAGTGCAAAAAGAAGAAACAAGAAGATAGAAAAGCGGTACACATAGCCAAATGATTAGAAAAACTGTAATCTTAAGGCCATAATGTAAATCATATTTTTAGTGGTGGGTTTTATTTGTTATTTTTAAGTGCAATGATTTACTTATCTCGAAGCGGCATATCATTCTTAAGACTTAGGCAAGACATCATCCTAAGACCTAGACACGATTAATCCTGTCACAATTAATACATCCGCATAAAGCATCCTTTAGTTTAATTATAATCTATCTTAGGGAATCAAAGCAATGGTGATCCTGTTATAACCCTAGCCCATTGGGACTTTACCCACTTATTGCTTGACGATGTTTTATATACTGGTAGTCCACTATTCGAGTCTTTACCAATTAATTAAGAACATGATTGCTGAAACATTACGGGTCACCTACCGGTCCAACTAAGCTCAAAATTCAAAGGTAAAAATAGAACGTTATTTGTGATCCTATTAGTCCAGTAATATAAAACACGATATGGAGAGCTATCCCAGTATCTAGATTACTTTTTAGGTATCACTAGACCCAGTTGAATGATAGGTCGCATATTCAAGCACATACACAAGTATTAAATGATAAACATAATTAAACAATCAATGATTAATTAAGAAATCGATTTTTAAAACAACCCAAACATTGAACTTTCATTAAGAAAGCTAATACCCGAGGGTATTAGCCTACAATCATTGTGATTATACAAGCGTAATCAAACAATTAAAATTGAACGATTAAGAGAGTAAAAATTACACGATATCTTCTATGGATTCGTGATCGATGCTTGACCTTGGTGGCTTTTCTTTTCTTTCAGAAATTTGTCTTTTGTGAGTATGGTATAAGGAATATGATATTGCACACCGAAAACTCGTTTTTGAGTCTTCTATTTATAACCTCTGAAAAATGCTGGATACGCCGTATTGGGCTAAGCCAATACGGCGTATTGGGGTATATCCCTTGGAGTGCGCGCAAAGTTTAAGATCAGAATAATATACATTCCCAAAATATAATATTTTCGTATCTCTGAACAGTTATCTTCATGGATACGGCTAGGGGTGTGCACAGTTCGGTTTCGGTCGGTTTTTGGCCAAAACCGAAACCGAAACCGAATGTTTGGTTTTTTGTGTGACCATAACCGAAACCGGTCGGTTTTTCTCGGTTCGGTTTCTCGGTTTCAATCGGTTTTCCGGGTTCGGTTTCTCGGTTTTTTGGTTTCTTCAAAAAAAAATTATTAATTTTTTTTATTAACTTTCCCATTATATAAAATATAATTTGCCTAAAGGAGCCCAGTATTTTTAAATCTTAAAAAGGCCTAATAATATTTGCCATTATAGAAAATAAACTTTGACATTCATTATTTTCAAATATTCTAGTAAACCGATTATATATTCAGGCCCAATAATTTTAAAAAGCAGTCCATTAGTCCATTAGGAGCCCAGTATTATGTATAATGGATTACTAGAAGATTTGAAAAAAAAATGTGTAATGCATTGGTTCGGTTCGGTTTGATTTTTACGGTTCGGTTTTTAACCGAACCGAAAGTTCGGTTTTTGAGAAAATAAAAAACCAAACCGCCGGTTTCTAGTTCGGTTTCGGTTTTTTTCGGTTCGGTTTTTTTGGTTTTCGGTCGGTTTTGATTTTTTCGGTTTTTTCGGTTTTTGTTTCTCACCCCTAGATACGGCGTATGGCAGAAGGTGTATACGCCGTATTGGGAATTGTGAATATGCGTTTTCTTGTGAATACTTGGCGCTGATACGCCGTATCTCTTTTCCTTGATACGGCGTATTGGTCAGAATGTGGTAATCTTCAAATGTCTTCGTTTTAGCTCCAAAATATGCGTCTTTTAGCATGTCTTCACAAATCACTCATCAATTACTGCAAATAACACTTTTAAACAATTAAGTACACATTCTTGCAATAATTATACAAAAGTGGTTAACTTATTCGGGATAAATGATAGTATAAACGTGACGTTATTTGATGTCATCAGCTGACAAGTCCTTAATCAAAAAAAAGCTTGGCAATACCCATACATGATCGAAGAAAAAATATCTTTTTTTTCTTGATATTAAGTTCAAGACCCAAACATGGACCACTCACCCTTATAGTGTCTAACACCCTAGCTACATCTTCTGAATCTCCAATAACGGTCCCATCATCAAGATACCAAGCATGAAAAAGAAGCTTGCATTTGTCTCTTATCTTATGTACTAGCGGGTGCAATACAAGAGTAAAAACAAGAAGTCCTAATGGGTCGCCTTGTTGCACCCTAATAGCAGATCATATATGTGTGTCTCCTATATAAAAAATATTTTAAAATATTTTACGTCATAATCTATAAAAAGAAACAAAATATTGATAACATGTTTATCAACCATAATAATCAATAACATCATTCTCACAAGTCACAACAACGAAGCTACTAACAGAAGTGAGCCGAAGCTAGCCAGTACCACCGAAACCCTTTTTGATCGATGTATTCAACACAACCGAAACCCTTTTAACACCACCAGCAAATTGGATCTCTAACCTTCTTTATCCAAACAAAAGAACAATAGATTTTTTTTCTTTTAACCCTACCAGCAAATCGATTTGTCGATCATCCAAACAAAAATCCTTAAAACCCTTGGCGACTCCTTTTTTTCGGATCTCTGACCTTCTTCACCTGAATCTCATCGGGAGAGGGGGGTTCAATCATGGTTAAACCTAAAAACATCACTAATTCAAGTAGATGGACATGGATATTCCGTAACAACATGAAAACTATAGGAAAAACAAATCGATTATCTGTTTCATAAAGAGGTGGAAAAACTAGCGACATCCTTTTACGTATCTAATATACCTAACTCGGTGGATGCAAAGGCCTGTGGAAGATCTGTGCATCTCACAGACAATTGGTCAATACTTTCATCGCAAAAAATTATCAAAATGAGGTAAACGTTTCAGTTTCATTCGTTTCTTAGTAATTAAAGATGAGACTAAATTTGTTAAATCGTTGTCGAATATTTGGATTGGTAGCTATCATTTATATATATATCAGTTGCTCATTCTCCAAGAACCTATGCGAATAGATCCTGGTTCAACCACAACATCATGACAAAAGACAAAAACCCTAAACCTAACCCTAATAGTTACCCTAATAACATTCCTCTTAAGAACAAAGACAAGTTCCCTGATCTTCCTTATAGGAAAGCTATCTCAGAAATCATACATCTTATACTAACTTCTCAAAGTGGTATTCACTTAATAGCTATTACAGTTTGGAAATACACTCAAAATTAGTGTTTGGTAGGAAAATTTTTAGCTGCTGTCAGACCACATTATAAATGGTTAATTGCAGCAAACTTTGGTCCTAAGAAGGTCTCATTAATTGATAGGATTGTATAAATAAGTTCAAAGTACATGCGTCGAGTTGGCTAGAGCTATATCTCCTCCGAATGAGTGAGATATGACCGATTTACGGAAACTAGTCAGTTCTGAACTACTATTTGAAAAAGGGATTTAACTCTAGATGTTTGCACTAAAGTGTTTGGGTTTTTTAAAACATGTTAAACACTATACATCATAAGCTTTTTCATCACTCTTTGGATTCCAACTTGAAATTACTATTATAGAATAGTAGGATTTATGGCCAAAACCGTAAGCGTAGAAATTCAGCGAACTTTCTGTTTTAGTTATGATTAGTAAAAAACTCATTCCCGTGATTGGTAAATTGGTTCGATTAAAAGGCCTTATGTTTTAGGAAACTAGACTTTAAGTATATTGACCATTGGTAAATCCTCATCCTTTTATCTTTTATAGGTTAAGAGGTATGGTCTTATAAAGTTGACTAAAATTTTGCATCATGGTTTACTCTGTGATTTGAGAAATAAAAGAGTGACACATAGTAAATAAAATAATAATCGCTAAGCGATACTTAGTAGACACTTAATGTAGTATAATTTCAGGTTGTATACCAATTTGGGGATAAAAATACTTTGGTTAAGTTATAATGCAATGCCATGTATATCTCGGAAACATATCTCGTGATCATTTGATTTACTTTTACGTATCGATCTTCTTTATCATTCAAAGCCGTGTCACGTCTTTTAGTTTGTGCTTAGACTCTCTCACTACATCTGAAGATCCATACTACTTCCTGGTCTTCATCACTCCTAAGGTGAGTTCATAGCCTCATTTTTTCTTCTTTAATGGTTTTCATAACTATTTTCAGGGTGAGAATACATGCTTGTTTTACTAAGCAAAATTATTGATTCCAATTTCATAAGCGTTACATGAATGTTTTTACTAAAGATTTTACTTTTTTCACATTATTTCTAATACATGTTGATACATTTAGTTACCACTAGAATTTATTAAAGCTTGATTGTTCTAAATGATTTTGAGATCATTGGTTTATCTAATTACAAAACCATGAATTTTGGAACATATACCTGTTTTAAATGGACATAAGTGTTAAGGTATATCTTGACCCGTTATTCTGAATTAACGTTAGGAAGTACCCATGCTAAAGACCCTAATAGCATGAACCGTTAACTACGTGACGATGGGTAGACCGCTATTGTAATAAATAGTATTAAGGGGTGACGTCCCCGTCCAGGGTTTGAATCCTATTTAACACCGCACTTTCAACGGATATATTACTGCTGAGAAGTATAGTATAGTAGCAATAATACCAAATATTTTGGGGCAAACTATATTTTTCTCGTCCAAGGGATTGGTTGTCACGATATCAATGCGATAATTCTGTTACTTGACACTGCATTTGTTGCATTGTCGTTGGCTGATTTTATACCTTGTGGTCCACTACTAAGCATACTTGATTTATTAAATTACTACTTGGATTTCGATAACAATTCTTCTAAATGTTGTAACGCACTATTTCTACGAACTATTACTTGATTTATTCAATACTGTTTTTTTACTTAAACCTATGAATTCACCAACATTATTGTTGACGTTTTTGCATGTATTTTCTTAGGTTATATCTTGTTAGCTGAGCTTTGGGAGCATTCGAGACGCGTGGATATCAACAAAACTCAAGGACTCAGTTTTCTTCACATTCGATAACTTTTTAATTTAAAATATACAAAATGATTCACGTTTGAACTCTTGTAATCTTGTTAAATTATAAATTATTGGGACCTGATTTTACTCTATGATTTTAATCGAATGTGACATTTTATTAACGTCTCTTTTTAGGTCGTTTTCTGTAACTTGTACTTTATACTATGAAGTAGCACCCCAAAGTGGTATTCCGCTGCGTTGTTATGATTTTGGGGGTGTTACACCTTTCATGCAAGTGTTCATCTCTATTTATAAAGATGAAAACTCTTAGTCACAAGAGTTTGTAACTCCTAGTCAAAAGGAGTTATGAGCATTAACTGGCCAATTAACTTCATAACCTCCTTCATAAATGCATAGTGGTTACATGACCATAATCATGGTCATTAAGTCAAACTTGAAACCGCTCATTTAATAGGTGTAGTTACAAACATTTAATGTTGAAACCGCCCATTTAATAGACATGAAGCTAACCACTAAAAGAGTAGGGAGAATCAGTGAGTTGATGGGTGTACACTCTGTACCTTCAAATCCATTTCCAAGTATGATCCAATTCCCACAATTGCACTAAATTTCCAACCATTAAAAGAGCCCAAAACCAAGGCATACATAACAATCAAGAATTAAACGCGCACAACACATAATATGGAAAAGATACAGGCTTTCATCGGCTATACATGATAAAATAAACCTAATATAAACAAGATTAGCAATTATCGTTATGGCTTGCTCCATGCCACAAGATGCACATCTTTGTCATGAATCAATAAAAAAATGATCAACTTAATAAAACAATCCAAAAACCTAAATTGACAAATTTAAGCTTTAAACACATATAGTGAATTGTAAAACTCGTATATTAATTAACGGATGTTAGCTTTATTGAGTCAAACATTAAAATTAGAAACCCTAAGATTTCTAATTTTTAAAGGATTGAACCAAGAAACTCAACATTCTCAATAAATTAAGATTGTTAATACAAATATTCGCGCAAAAATAATATTTATATTTAATGATCCTCATGTTTTGATAATAACAAATATAATGTCATACTACGTAAAAGTTTACCTAAACAAGTTATTTAGTCGAAAGTTTACTTGATGCCAACAAATCACTTAAGGTATGAATACGACATTATTAAACATAGTTAATAATCAAAGAAAAATATTATCATTTGCATAAACCTTTTCTAATCAAATTATTTAAGCTAACACATGATTAATTATAAGCAAGTTATAATAATCATGTAAGACAAAATAAGATTAACCATAAGTGGAACCAATCTTTCCAAATCTAGAAAATCTTTCCTTATTGGTGATAAGAAATATTTTCTTCTACAAGAATCCATTAAACTAGTTTTAATAAGTACAAAATAATATTTTGTATATATTTGGGGTTAATCACAAAATGACAAATATTATCCCAGCTCCACCCACGGATCCACGAAAAGCACTGGACGGATCCAGGAGATGGGGGATCCGTATGTCGCACGTTTGGTTCCCCTAGGACAGATTTGAATTTCAAAAGGTTGCCTATAAATACCAATCTCATTCCTTCATTTTAAACAACTCTTGACAAATATTTTTCTCATAAATATTTTATTTTTTATATATTCTTTGATCATTATACTTGTTACATAATCCATTACAAGTGATCAACTCATTCCACTTTTTAGTGAAGAACACTCAAGAAGACGTCAAGCGTCAAGTGTTAGTAGTTTAGTTGTGTCATCACGTTTGTGATAATCATTCATCTTGTATATCTTGTGTTGTGTGTTGTGTGTATCATATGTGTATGATAGGTTAGTATTTAGGCCTCAAAATACATAGTGTGTTAGATTGGTTCTATCTCGAAGTAGAACTTGGTATTTAGCTTAGTACCGAAAAAAGTGTAAGCGACGTGTACGGTTTTCTCCGCCTAAAGGGAGCTTGTTGACATAGTGAAGATAACTCTCAAGTTGGGTACTTGGGGAGTGGAGTAGGGCGAAGAGGAGCTTCGTAGCCGAACCACTATAAATCATTGTGTCATCGGTTTGATCTTTCTTATCTTTACTTGCTTATATTTCGTAGATTGTTTATTTACTTATTGCATCGCTATCATATACACTTGTGTATATCTCTTGAATTCACATAAGTCGACAATCTAAGTTTTAATTTTAAAACGGTAAAAACTATTCAATCCCCCTTCTAGTTTCCACAATTAGTATCAGGAGCCAAGGTCACCCAAGATCTTTAACGTATATTGTACATTAAAGCTTGAATCGATCTATGGATTCGGATAAATATCTAGAAGGGCAATCTATGCAAAGACCACCTCTTTTTGAAAGTGATCATTTTATTTATTGGAAAAATAGATTTAAAACTTATGTGAAAGCAAAAGATTTAGATCTTTGGCATATTATCTTGAATGGTGATTTTCCACCGGTTGCTAGAAACAAAAAAAACCCAAGTTTTAGAAACGGTTCCTTTTGAACAACAAGATGATGATCTTAAAAAGAAACTTGCTAAAAATAATGAAGCTAAAATGGTTCTTTATAATGCTTTACCTAAAAAGGAATATGAAAGAATTTTTATGTGTAAAACGGCTAAAGAAATTTGGCAATCGTTGTTAATCACACATCAAGGTAATAGCCAAGTAAAGGATAATAAAATTGATCTTCTTGTTCAACAATATGAACAATTTACTATCCTTGAAGAAGAATCTATTAATAGCGGTTTTGCTAGATTTAACACTATTACTACCCACTTTCCTACTCTATGAAAACTACCTAGTCTTATTCTGACTACTAAACAAAACTAGCTATGTTACTAAAATTCTTAATACCTGATAACAACAATCTCTTCTAACTTAATATCTCCTCTACTATATACTGAAAACTTCTAAAGCTACTAAATTCAACGCTTAAACTCTAATCTAAGTTCTCTATCTCTATCTCTTCTTCTACTTCTAAACTAATCTACCTAAACTAAACTCAAACTACGTGTCAGACTCGATATCTACTGACAGCTAGAAGATTGCCCAACCCTACCAGTTCCCCCTAGAAATAGGAACAATAGGGAAGTTCATCTAGAGATCTCAAACATCTTAAGGAAAGTGTAGGAACTCTTTGTGAGATTGTTGAAGAGGTCAGGGTTGAAAAACCATTAGATAGCTCACTTAAATCTGCCTGCCTTTGCACTAAACACTCTCAGGAATTGCTTGAATATGTCATTGGCATTTGTCCAAAAGATTTTAATAAAAGAGATAAAAAGATTGCTACTGCCCCTTTAAATAGGAAAAAGCGAGTTACTTTTATAGAACCAGGTGAAGACTAACAACTAAATAACCTACAAACACATGTTGAGCACTAGACAACCAAAATGACAAATGAACCCGATGATTCTTCTACAAGAGTAAAAAGATTCACTATAGAGCAAGCTAGCGGGTCAAAGCCTAGGAGCAATACAAAGAAAGATAGGACCTTTCCAGCTAAGAGTGACAAGAAGAAAGTAGAAGACCATTCTAGGAATAATAAGTCTAGTGTGAAACAAAAGAATCATGTTGATTATAGTGTTAGCTATAAGAGTACTGTAATTAATTTGAATTCTAATTCTGTCTTCAAAACTTGTAACAAATGCTTAATGTCCTTTAATCATGATAAATGTGTTGTGAAGTCTTTGAAGTTTGTTAAGAAAACCCCTGTCAACAAGATTTGGAGAGTTAAGCCGGTTAAGCAAGTTTGGCAGGCAACTGGAAAGTTGTTTACCAATGTCGGTTTTCAGTGGCAGCCCACTGTAAGGAAATTCACTTTAGGAGAACAGTGCCCTTTAACTAGGTATACTGAATCTAAAGTAGTGCCTACAAAACAACCTGAAAACGCTATTACCAGTAAAATTATGATAACTGAGAGATTAAGTAATACTTCTCAGAAACCATTAACTAGGTACCAGCGTAAAAACAAACAGGAAAAAGTAATTTCCACTGACAATCCCACTACAACTATCACACAATCAATTAATAATTCTGTGAAACCTTCTGTTTGGGCTAACCAACAGGACCCCAACAGAAATTGGGGATCCAACATACCACACTCTCTATATTCGTCTGTTTTCAAATGCATATCGTACAGATCGTCCTTTGGTATTTGGACTCGGGCTGTTCAAAACATATGACGGGGGATCGCTCACAGCTCAGGAATTTTATGAAAAAGTTCACCGGGACAGTTAGATTTGGGAATGACCATTTTGGTGCTATCATTGGTTATGAAGATTACGTAATTGGCGACAGTGTGATCTCCAGGGTATAGTATGTGGAAGGACTAGGACACAATCTTTTTTCTGTCGGGTAATTTTGCAATTCAGATCTTGAAGTTGCGTTCCGCAAACACTCATGTTATGTCAGGGATGTAAATGGTGTCAATTTAATCAAAGGCGATCGTGTCACTAATCTATACATTATTTCTGTTGAAGACATGATGAAGTCCTCTCCTATCTGCCTATTGTCCAAGGCCTCAAAGACCAAATCATGGTTGTGGCACCGTCGGTTAAATCACTTAAACGTAGGTACCATCAATGATCTTGCTCGAAAAGATTTGGTAAGAGGATTACCTAGATTAAAGTTTGAGAAAGATCATCTTTGCTCGGCTTGTCAACTTGGAAAAGCCATAAATATTCCCACAAACCCAAATCTGAAAACACCAACTTGGAAGTTCTTAATACCCTTCATATGGATTTATGTGGACCAATACGAGTGCAAACAATTAATGGGAAGAAATACATCTTAGTCATCATTGATGACTATTCTAGGTTTACTTGGGTCAAGTTTTTTAGATCGAAAGATGAAACCCTAGAGTTTGTCATCAAATTTCTGAAGAAAATACAAGTCGGTCTCAACAAAACTGTCAGATACATCCGTACCAATAATGTCACAAAATTTGTTAATCAAGTTCTGACTAAATATTGTGAAAGTGTCGGTATTTTTCACCAAAAATCAGTTCCGAGGACTCCGTAGCAGAACGACGTTGTCGAAAGATGAAATCGTACTCTTGTGGAGGCTGCTAGGATAATGCTGATATTTTCCAAGGCTCTGATGTTTCGATGGGCAGAAGCTGTTGCTACTGCTTGCTACACTCAAAACCGATCCCTTATTCACACTCGTCATAACAAAACTCCATATGAGCTAGTGCATAACAAGAAGCATGATCTTAAATTTCTCCGTGTTTTTTGTGCTCTTTGTTACCCAACAAATGACAGTGAGGACCATGGAAAATTAAGAACTACAGTCGATATTAATCTTCGTCGGTTATGCACCAAATAGGAATGGTTATCGAATCTATAACAAAAGAACTCGCAAAATTATGGAAACTATTCACGTGTAATTCGATGAGCTGACTAAGCCATTGGCTCCTGTGCATATCAGTACAGGACCACAGCCGACTTGATTTGTTGACAGCCTAGGACTAAATCATTTAGCTCATATGACCAGATCCTGCTCCTAACAAGCGAGGTCAATGTTCCCGTTGTGTCCGCGCGTACATAAACCTTCTTCTACAATAATTGATCAAGATGCACCGTCAACAAGCTATTCACCGTCATCATCCATAGTACAACCTCCTATCTCACATCAAGGTGTTGCAATTGGACCCACTATTGAAGACAAGCGTTTGCGCAACGGACAACGAGCCGGTGTAACGTGTTACTCCTGAAAACCTAGTTCTGATGAAGATCATCATGTGGGATTCAAGTCTGCTGAATCTACACAAGTGGTTCACTCCACATAATCATCTTGGAAAATGATCAAGATCAACACACTGGATAATGTAATCGGTAATCCTTATCGACAGTATCCACTCAAAAATAGTAGCTACAGATGCCTTGTGCCTTTAGACAATTATTACATGTCAAAAGGCAACCCAAGAATGTTATGAACTCGATGATAAGCTTATTTGTTTAGAACTATGCAATAAGAAAACATGAATTTGATCGACTTCAGAATGGAATTAGTTTCCGTACCCCGAGACTGTGTTATGAATAAGTCGCCGCTCTCAAGTGGATTTACAAAGTAAAGCTTGATGAGTATGGTGATGTTTTGAAGAACAAGGCACGGTTAGTAGCGAAGGAATATCGACAAGAGGAAGGTATCGATTTTGAGGAATCATTTGCACCGGTTGCACGGATAGAGGCTATCAGAATCTTCATTGCAAATGCTGCCAGCAAAAACATGATCATCTACCAGATGGATGTCAAGACTGCATTTCTGAATGGCGAGCTGAAAGAAGAAGTCTACATCAGTTAACCTGAGGGCTTTGTCTATCCGGATCACCCAACACACGTCTATCGTCTGAAGAAGGCTCTTTATGGTCTAAAGCAGGCTCCAAGGGCGTGGTATAACACATTATCAAGGTTTCTTCTGAATAACAAGTTCTCTAAGGGTGTGGCGGATCCTACGTTATTCACCTGAAAAACAGGCAAACATATTCTTCTTGTTCAAATCTATGTAGATGATATCATATTTGCCTCGACTAATCCTAAAGCTTGTGACATATTTTCCAAAGAAACGAGTTTAAAATTTCAGATGTCAATGATGGGGCAAATATCATTTTTCTTAGGATTACAAGTTTCTCAAAGTCCCGGAGGCATCTTTATTAATCAATCAAAATATGCTCTCGAAATATTAACAAAATATGAAATGGATTTGTCTAACCCTGTCGATACACCAATGGTTGATAGATTAAAACTGGATGAGGACCCCTTAGGGATTCCAGTTGACCAAACTCAGTTTCAATGTATGGTTGGCTCATTAATGTACCTCACTGCCAATAGACCAGATCTGGTATTCGTCGTGTTCATGTGTGGTAGGTATCAGGCTAAGCCTACCAAAACGCACCTTGAGACAATTAAGCGGGTCTTTCGGTACCTTTGAGGCACCATAAACTAGGGTCTTTGGTATCTGAAGGACACCGCTATGGCACTAACGGCCTATGCAGACGCTGACCATGCAGGTTGTCAAGACATAAGGCGAAGTACGTCAGGAAGTGCTCAGTTTCTTGGAGACAAATTAGTGAGTTGGTCATCGAAGAAGCAGAAAAGCACTGCTATCTCAACCACAGAGGCTGAATACATTACCATGTCTGGATGTTGTGCTCAGATACTTTGGATGAGGTCACAGCTTACAGACTATGGCTTTGCATTCAATAATATACCTATGTATTGTGACAACAAAAGTGCCATCGCCCTCTGCTGCAACAATGTCCAACACTCCCAGTCAAAGCAAATCAACATACGCCACCATTTCATAAGAGAGCAGGTCGAAAACGACGTGGTTGACCTTTACTTTGTGACAACAGATTATAAGCTTGCAGACATATTCACTAAGGCATTGCCAAGAGAACGGTTCAAATTTCTACTCTTGCGAATTGGAATGAAAAGTATGTCCCGGGAAACCCTTAAACGTCTTCAAGACGGGGAGGATGAGTAAAGGATGGTCTTCATGTATCCTATGTATATATTTAAAAACAAAAAGAAAAATACATATAAAACCTACAAAAACCATAAAAATATAAAAAAATAGAAAATACAAAAATATTTTTCAAGACATGTATTCTGAAAATCGATAACATTTACGGACCTAGAAATGTCATTCAATAATGACACGGGTCTTTAAATGAAGTTCGAGCAGAATTTCAAACAGTTTTAAAACATGTCTTCATGGCTTGCAGTTATTTCAGACTGCAACCCGCTTTTCAATTTGAGGAAAGCATGTCGCCAAAAAGACAGTTGTTCCTAACAACGGGTAATTAATTTTTTCCGGGCACGGATTACTTAATATCCGTGCATCCAAGGAATAATGTACGATTCAGTGCGCTATTTCTTATTCGGAAGAGAAGTCTTCCTTTTATAACCAAATATTTTTTTCTTAATTGATTCTTCAAAATTATTTGTGTTAATCATAGTGGGAAAGGTGTTGTTGAAAATTAATCCATTCGGGCTTTGAAAATAAACTTTTCAACTCAAACAACGACTACAACTCTTTCAATAGAAAACGGGTCATTGTTTGAAGGGGGAGTAATTTCAAGTTTATTGCATCAAACGGGTTTCTAAACACATCACACAATTAATGGAAAAGGTTTTGTAATTATACGGGGTTATAATTTGAGGGGGAGTTAATTAATTTTAACTCAAAGGGCTAAAATTGTCATTAGTTAGAAAGTATAGGGACTTATGTGCAATTTGCTACTTGTTTCCTAGATCTTATTAACTACAAGGACTAAATCTGCCATCTTTCAAACTTATTTAGCCTTAGAAAACCTTTAAACCAATAATAAAAGAAAGATGAAAGCCCAAGGACCAATCTTGTCAAATCTGAAACTAGTAGGTATAAATAGGTGGCGGTTTGAGTTTTTGGTCAAACCTCCACAATCTCGGTCAAACATAAACACACACACACACACTCGCAACTCGCCACCAACAAATCGCCACCACTCATTCTTTGATTTCCTGTATTTTTATTGCTAAGGTATCATTCAAATCTTGTTCTATGTCCTTAGATCTGTCTGTCACTTTAAGGAATCGAACTAAAACACACAAAAATGATTAGAATCCTTAAATATTAGACCTAGGGTTTCGAAAATTAAAATTGTTGTTTGGAAATATGTTTGATCACTGGGTTTAGATGCGTTTAGAAGTGTAGATCTCTATTCTATGTGTGGTTATCCTTTAATCATACACATGTGTGGTTTAAGAGTGATTTTAGTGGCATTCTTGATCGAAATTAATATGAGTGTTTGGTTGTATGTTTTTAGTTTTGGGATTTGTCCTTTAGGGTTTAATGATGATGTTGTGATGCTTATTTGAGATCCCCTTATCAAATATTATTTGCTGTTCTAGTAGAATTTTCGGGTTAAAGTTTGACTTTAAAAGTCAACGCTTGTTTGCTTGTTTTGTAATCAGTTGTGTGCATTTATAGTTACTTAAATGCCCGTCGTATACGAAAATAAGTGTGCAGCCGCCCCATAGTTTTAAAATATGTTCGGGTGCTTGAAAAGATGGGGTAGGGGCTCAATATGATGGAATGTTAATCTTTGGGTGTTAAATTGGATTGCTGAATGATTAGGAAGTCTTAGGATTCCTTGAATTGCATTTGGAATGATGAAAATTGCAAGAAAAATGAACTTAAGTATGGTGTTCTTCGTAGAAGGTTTGGGGGCTGTTTGGGTATAGGGTGGTTCTTGATGGCGTTTGCAGATGAGTATTCGGGAATAGCGTTTGCATGTTCCCAAGTATAGCGGTTTGGTAGATTGCTTGATAGCGATTTCGATGAAAAAAAATGCGTTGCTAGCGGTTTTGCCATGAATGATCTAAATAGCGGGTTCTGCAAGATTTATACCTATATTGGGGGTTCTGATTAGTATTTTAATATGAGCAGGGAAACCGCTACGAGGTAGCGGTTTAATGAAGATTATTTTTATTATTTAAATAATCCAAACAGCTATTTTGAATTTTCTAAAATGGCAGCGGTTTGATTAATTTTGAATTAAATATTCATCAGGGGTTTAGTCGGGAAATGGGCGGATTGATTCAAATATTATTTTTAATCTGTAAGTTTGTCGCTGTTGTCATAAACGGAACGTTTACCCAAACCACTCCGTGGCGGTTTTGGTAACCTTCTCATGCGAGTTTACCGCACCACCACTGCGGTTTGATAACAGTGGGGTAGTCGGTTTTGGGCCAAACCTCCTATGTTTTTGGCCCAATAAGCTCAATAACCACTCAAGGCCCATTCCATAGGACCAATTACTTTGCTAACTCCCATCCGGGCTTGGTTAACTTGTAATTGAGTTTGTGAGATACGTTGCGCACGTGATTGGACCGAGGTAAAGCATTGACGGGCATAAATCGTGTCTTAATGTATGGTGGTTCATCAAGCCAAATTTAATCATGACATAATCAAACATGGCATGACAAGTTAAATTCAAGGCTAATATTGTCTTCTAACATCGATTATCTGCTATTGTGTATATCTATGTTGATTTTCTTATGCATATAAGATGTCAGAAGAGAATTTACCTGCTCCTACTAGATCAGATGAGCAATTGGTCCCCGTCAAGGCACACTTACCTTATGGGAAAAGCAATCTTCTCTTGGATCTACAGAAGCTGCAAAAGAATCCAATCTTCCACATATCTGTTGACATTCTCCAGAACACAAACTTCTTCAGAGCATTCTCTGCATCAGCAAATGTTCCTTCTATCTACATACAGCAGTTCTGGAACACTCTGACACAAGAACCAAAGACTGGTGTATACAGGTTCCAACTAGATGAGTAGTGGTTTACTCTTAATTCTGATCTTCTCCGGGATGCCTTGGAGATTACTCTTGTAGACCCAACCAATCCATTTGTGTTACCTCCAGCTGGTGAAATAGTTATGGATTTCGTGAACGAGCTTGGTTATCCTGAAGTAATTCACTTTGTTTCCTACATGCACGTGAACAACCTGTTTCAGCTGTGGAGAGCAATTCTGTCTTTGATCAACCAGTGCTTAACTGGCAAGACTTCTGGGAATGACAAACCAAGACACCCTGTTCCTTAAATGTTGTAGGGAATTATGACTAGAACCAATGTTGACTATGCTAAAGTTCTGTGGGAAGAATTTGTTCAAGGAATCCAGACCTTCTTTACTCATCGGGATAGTAATAAAATTCCTTCCAAGAAGCCAACTCCTCACGTCATCCCTTATTGTCGGTTCACAAAGCTAATAATCTACTACTTGGGAAGCAAATATAACATCCACAGGAGACCTGAGTCGCCTAGGCATGTTACGGGTTATGACTTTCTTCTTGGCAATCTCAAGTTCATCCCAAAAGGTGAAAAGGATGAAGTCTTTGGAATGCTTATTCCAAAGGAGTTGATCACAGAAGCTATTCAAAAGTCTGAGTACTATAAGCAATATGTGGAAATGGCTACTCGCAAAATCCAAGCAAAAGAAGGTGGTAAGAAGAAGACAACTCCCAAAGCTGACAAGCCTTTGAAACCTGCACCAGCTAAACAACCCAAGCCGAAGCCTGTTAAAGAGAGGTCAACCAAGCCTACTCTCCTACAAAAGGCCAGCAAGGGTAAAGTGCAGAAAGTTCGCAAAGGAAAAAGTCCTCTCAAGCTTATTGATGAAGATGAAGAGGTTCACCATGAACCTGAACCACAAGGTGTAGGTGAAGACTATGATCTTAATCGAGCTATTCAGATGAGTTTGGAAACCTTTCAGGCCCATGGTCAAGCACCTGTTGGTGGAGTGGCAAACAAAAATACTGGGAAGATACAACTCTATTTTGAGGCAATTGCAAACAAAAATAAGCCTCTGTCATAGCAAACAACTTTTGCCTATATTCAAACTTCCCACGATTTACAGCAGCAGCTTGATGTGTTTCATGTCAAAAATGCCCCTATGACAGAGGCTTATTTTGAGGCAATTGCAAAGAAAGAGCAGAACATTCTAGAAAAAGAAGACACAACTCTATCATTGCCAAGTAAAGAAGCTTCACCTGTGGTTGAAGGGCCATTAGATGCTAGTAAAGATACCATTCTATCTTCGGCATTACATGACGTACCGCTTGAAGTGGTCTTTGCAGTGCATGATGATGAGGAAAGTACTTCCGGTAAGACGATCGTTGTTGAATATGTTGGGATCGAACAAAACGAGCTTGTGTACTTTAACATGGGAAAATCGCTTAACTTGGTTGTGGCCGCAAATGATGTTGGTAATAATGGTTTCTCGGCAATGGATCATCAGTGGCAAGGTGATTTTTTGCAACAGGTGGTGCTGCGCAAGTTGATACATGGAATCATAATAGTTCGCAGCCGGTTAACACTTTTGAGTGGGGAAATGGTTCAGTTCGTTGTAATCTTGAGGAATCAAATATCGTGGCAACATATGGCAATGATATGGGTATCACAAATCATGGTCCAAGACTTAAAGACGAGGCTATAAAGAAGTTGAAAGAGAGAACACAAATGTCTAAGAAACGTCTTAAAATATGGGATCCCGGAATCAAGATAATTTTTTTAAACAACACCTTGAGGACAATGTGATTTCTGAAGTAGAGAAGAATGTTACGCCCAGGCGATACAAGAGGGCACGGTCCAAGCCCGAATGGCAAAAAGATTATGCTATGTAAATCTATCCCTTAAATAATGTCATTGTTTAGGAAAGTATTTAAGTCTTCATAGGAAAGTCATTAATTACATGTTTGACTAGAAAAGTCTGGTGTTTATCTTCTCTTACAAGATAGGGTTATTCGGCTATATATACCGAATGATTTTCATTAATGAAAGATATGTTTTTGCCAATAAATCTCTAAATCTTCTTTCTTTCTTCTTAAAGAGCCCGCACACGCTTGAAGTGATGCTACTATCCCGATACTATCCGCTAGGGTCGTATCATGACACCTTGCGTTATCTAAAATTTCGCTCGATGCCTCCCGTGATCACATTTTCTAGCTCCGCCACTGGGTGTAGCCTGTTGAACACTTTAGAGTTTAGATCATTATGATTATCACGTCAGTTAACTGTGGACTTGTAGACAAACCAACTAACATGCATTGTTCTTTCTAACAACGTGAGCAAAACGCTTCTTTTCAACCATGTTTCCAAAAGTACCATAAGCAAAACAATTTCATAATAGCAAGCTATTCAAATATGGAAAAGAATCTTCCCAATCCAAATCATTAATCAGAAAAACATATAATCTGCACCTGAGAAAAGATATGACCGGTGAATGACTAGGGGCTTATGTTTAAGATTTCTGTATGTTCAAAAAACAATACTTAATCTCGCTGAAGCAAAATATGAGAGATTTGAGATATAGACAGTAACACCCATTCCCGAAGATACTTGACACTTTAACAATAGTTAGATAGACTTCTAGTTCCAAAAAATAAAAAAACTAGATGTTCGGTTATGTTTGTTATAGACAAGAAAAATCCGACAAGAAATAATTAAATCAATTTGTGATCAGTATTTTTTTTTTTTTACCATGTTTTCTGCCATTCAGAAAAATCTACGAACAAAACTAATAGTTAACTATATTATAATAACAACGTAAAGACGCAAAAGCATCGGATCTGGTCACCGTTTTGCATAAAAATGTAAGCACTCTCAAGAAAAATAATAGATTTTCCCTTTTCACGTATTGTCATTTGATGGTTCTTCTTTTTCTTTAATTTGTTATCTTCATTTTTCAGTCATAAAAAATATTCAGATATTTGCACCACATATGGGTTTGTTGAATGATTTTGTCTAACATGAAAGATAGATGGATTTGAGATTTGAATGGGGACGGTGAATTTTGTGTTAAAATGTCGTAATTTTACTTGACGTGCGTTTCCAACCGAAAGCTGAACTCCTACTCGTGGAATAAGACGATTACCCAATTAAGGTTAATATCTTCGCTTGGAAGGTATTCTCTCGCACGCCTTCTACACTTTCCAGATATATGGCTTCTGAAGGGGTGTAGTTGGTGCTTCTTCATTCTTGTCTGAATGTAATATTTCAGGACGAGGACTGTGGCTCACCTTTTGATTAGACAGTATTTTGGACGATAGATAGAGTCACACTTAATGTTTTAGCCCGTTAGTCCTTAAGTCTTTTTCATAGTTAGTCCCTAAGTTAGTTTTTAATTAGTTTATTAAGTTTTAATTACTCCATCCGTCTCATATTAAGTGTCCATTTTTGACTTTTTGAATTCTTTTTTCATAAACTTTGACCGTAAATATTTTTCTTTATGTTATATAATGCTTACTGAAAATTATACCAATGAAAAATAGATTCGAAACTCTATCCATTCAAATATTTTGCATCAAGTATCATATAACATAAAAAGAAATAATTAAGGTCAAAGATGAAGAAAATAGACTTGAAAAAGTCAAACTAAACACTTAATGTGAGACGGAGTTACTATTCAGATATTTGCACCACATATGGTTTTGTTGAATGCGTTTTGTTTTAGATTAAAGAAGAGCACTTTAGTAGGTGGGAAAAAATCAATACAGTATTGTTTAAAAAGAAATAAAAATAGAGCGAAGGAAAAACACCCGAGTGTAAACTGTTTTTAATACATGTTTGAGTATACATAAAACTAGACGATTATCTGTGTATAGCAACGGGATTTCATAATGGCAGATATTTGTAGTAATAAAATAAAATTTTATTGCTTATAAAAAAAAGAAGTTTGAGGATTTTGGGATTAAACATAATGTTTTGAAATCTGGTTCGACCATGCCGGTTCAACTGGTTGAACCGTTTTCTATCAAAAAACGAGTCAAATTAAACCGGTTTTTATATTTTCGAAACCCGGTTTGACCCGATGGAAGACCGGGTTGACCTGGTTGTCGAACCGGTTGAACCGGTAGCCCGGTGACTCGATCGGGTCGATTAAAGATCCGGTTTCCGAAGAATTGATTAAACATTAATTAAAGTTTTCATATATACTTTACTTAATTTTTC
>BQNB010052389.1:0-10162 GCA_026074375.1 Tanacetum coccineum
CCAAAGGCTCCTATCTAGCGGTGAGTACAAGAAGAGTTTGACTAATGTTTTTAACCTGACTATTGCCGCTGGATGGTCGGAGGGTGTGAAGGCCTCTTGTTTTGAGGAGGAAGCTCAGGCCTTCTTAGCCATCGCCATTGACTATGACTCGGCATGTAAAGAGACCTTTATGACCGAGTTTGATTCCCTTTTCGACAAGAGTTACCCATATGTGGAGAAGTTGGCTGAGTCATTCTGACTTCCCTTGAGGGATCTACAGAATATGTGGCCGAAAGGCACCGGTCCTACCCTGAGCGGCAATGCCGCAGGTGCTTTGACTACTGCAGATGCTTCGAATACTGCGGATGCTTCGGATGTTGTACAAGCACAATAATCTATCAGGGCTTTTTCCCATCTTTTGTGGTTTGTAAAGTAAATTTTGATTAAAGCCAGTTCTGCGAAGTCTGTGGCTTGTACGAAAGCGCATCGCAAACCTATATCATTTGTAACTTGTTTTGATCAATATCAATGGATTTGGTGGCTTTATTGTTTATGTAAATGTGTTCGTTTTATACTTTGGGTTATATATGTTATTTGGCCCTTGGGATCCTCCAGGACGTCTTGCGCTCCGGGCAATGGGTGTCACTTGGCCATTGGCTCTTGGACTCATCCGGAACGTCTTGCGTTCCGGGTAATGGCCGTTACTTGGCCAGTGGCTCTTGGACTCATCCGAAATGTCTTGCGTTCCGGGTAATGGGCCTCACTTGGCCAGTGGCTCTTAGACTCATCCGAAACGTCTTGCGTTCCGGGTAAGGGCGTCACTTGGCCATTGGCTCTTGTACTCATCCGGAATGTAAGAAATTCGTCGGGATAAAAGTAGTGTAGACATTGGTTACTTGAGTCGGTCGGGGTAGCTAATCCCTTCGGGAACCATAAATTTGTTATATCTACTTTTTTGTGTTTTTTAAGGAAAATTGTTCCTCTCCTTGATTTGGGGGGAGGGGGAATCTTCATTATAAAACAAAAGACATCGTTACATTGATCCTTCGTTAAACACCGGGATTTTAAAACCTTTATTACATTGACCCTATACGTAACACTTCCTAAGGTTGACGGCGTGCCAAGTAATGGCATTTTATTTTCCTTACCAGATGTTTGCAGTTTATAGAGAGCCATATGGGTATGACTTCGCGTTCAACTATAGGGGTCCTTCCCCAATATACGGAACCCCAACTTTGCCTTGGGTCTTTTCTACTATGCTTGCTTTATTTACATCCGGCCACTTGCTCGTCTGGCTTTAAAATTACAATTGGTCCACCTTTTGGTTATAAATACTGATCCATTTTAGGTTCTTATATTTGGCTTTTCTTATGCCACTGCTTCCCTTATTTCCTGAAGGAGGAATCCATATTCAGCGCAGGCTTCGTTCTTCGTTCTGTTTCTTCCTCTTTGATCTTTCTTGGTTCTGTGGGTAGGCATCCTATTTCCGCTGGTATTACGGTTTCAACTCCCGTATGTGAGGCTGGAGGGCGTTTCGCGTTGCTTTGCTTTAGGGAGGTACGATGAGCCCAAAGTACGTTAGGTAGCTCGTCGACCCATCCCGCTCTCTCCCTTCCTAGCCTTGCCTTTAATGCCTTCCAGATCAAATATCTCTTATTAGCCTCTTTCTACTAAACTATAGCACTGTCGTGTTTTCTATTTAAATCTTCTGGGATTCGCCACCAAACCTTTGAATGGGATCATTTAATTGAACTGGGTTCCGTTATCCGTGACTATCACTCGTGGAAGCCCGAAACGACACACGATGTTATCCCACACGAACTTCTTTACGTCCTTCCCTGTGATTCTGGCCAACGGCTTTGCTTCGATCCATTTCGTAAAGTAGTCGATGGCTACATAACGGAATTTAGATTTTTTCAGAGGCCTTGTGGAGTGGGTGCCAGATTGTCCAATACCCCATTGGTAAATGGCCATGGTGCACATGGTTTGAAAGTTATTAGGGTTTTGGGGTGTCTCGGCATCGGATCATGCACTTGGCATGAGTCACATTTTTGGGTCACACTTCTAGCATCCCTGTGCATGGTTGGCCAGTAGTATCCCTGCCTTATGGCCTTTGCCACCACCGACCTCGCCCTGATGTGCATTCCACAGGATCCCATGTGTATCTCTCGGATAACGTAGTTGGCCTGTAAGGGTCCCACACATCTTAACTTTTGGGTACCAGATTTCTTTATTGAAGAGGTTAAGACTTCATCCGTGGGGGGAACGATTTCTGATGTTATTTTCATTCTTTGAGCCTCCATTCCCTCCATTATCTTCCGGCCACACCTCCCTCAGAACAAGTATAGTTGATATATGATGGGGTGGTATCAGTTGTCGTTCTACTTTCCTTCTACTATGGCGTCTTACTCCTTTCGACAGTTGGGACCGTTCCTCAAATACTGTCGGACAAGAAACCTTTTTGGTGAAAGAGATCAAATTATCGCATTAATGAGGTGGCTAGCTTGCTTAAGGTTGTCGGCCTTCTGGTTTAGATTTCTGGGTCTTGTTCTGGTGACAAAACTCTGAACCCGGGCTAGCTATTGCACTCCTTTGCCGGGTAGGTATTTAATCATGCTTATTTGCTAGTGATGCTTTGGCCACGTAGCTTCCATTTGGATTCTGGCTTGGCTTATCTAGTTTTTCGGTTAGTTTCGATCGGCTTAGCGTCGATATTTCGGACCTGCATCTTTTTGGCCATGCGAAGACCCGCGAGCAGAGCCTCATACTCGGCCTCGTTATTCGTGCTCGTAAAGTTCAATCAGAGAGCGTACGTGAACTCAATGCCGCTGAGGCTGATGAGCACTAAACCTGCCTCGGACCCCTTATTGTTTGAGGCAACATCAGTGAATATGGTCCATTTTTCAACTTCGTCTTGGTTCGGTACGTCGGCCGAGAGTCGGAAGAACTCCTTGGGATGGGTTCCCACGGGAGCCTCCGACAAGAAGTCAGCCAGTACCTGTCCTTTTATGGCACTTCTTGGTTCGTACGCTATATTGTACGCTCCCAATTCCACCGAGTATTTGGCGAGTTTCCCTGATGCTTGGGCCTTGTTCAATATCTACTTCAGCGGCTGATCTGTTATGACCTTGATGGGGTGGGTTCGATAGTTACCTTACGTTAGATCTCCGAGGATGTGTAACTAATGGATAGGGCCAATTTTTCCATAGGGGCATAGTTTCTATCGGCCTCATTCAGTGTCCTGCTAACATAGTGTATCGGACATTGCTTTCCATTCCTTTCTGTCAGTAATACCACGCTTACAGCCTCTGTTGCTGCTGCTAGATACACATACAACATTTCTTCCTTAACAAGAGTGGTTAACAATGGCAGCCCCATTATGCATTGCTTCATTTCTTGGAATGCCTTTTCCGCGCTTTCGGTCCAGCGGTATTCGTTCTTGTTTTCTTTCGTTATGTCCTTCAACGTTTCAAAGAAGGGTAACAATTTTTTAGCGAAACGGGATAGAATCCTTTTCAACGCGGGCTAATCCTTACGCTTAAGAACGTTGCGTTTCTCCTTTCATAGGTCCGACTAGGGGATTGCATGTCAGCTGAATGTGCCTTAGGTTATTATTTGGATTTGGCAAGGGTCCTTTGGAGGTGACCATGTATCCTAGGAACTTTCCTTCTTCCACCCCAAACGAGCATTTTTTCAGGTTCAACTTCATGTTGATCCTCCGGAGGTTGTTTCACACGTTCTCGGCGTGTCTGCTTATGAGCATTTTTTCATGTTGCTCTTGATGGAGCCACTTGTCCGTTCGACGTTAAAGCATTAGGTTTCTTCCGATCTGGGTTGTAAGGCCGATTTTGTCGACCAGTCGTTGGTAGTAGCACGCGTTTTTAAAGTCCGTAAGGAGTTGATCTTCCTTGTAGCAATACGTGGTTCGCCGGTCTGTGTTGTAGAATGCCGTCTTCTACTTTCATCCTTTATGAAAGCATGCTGCACTTGGTGATATACTCTCTTTATATGCATCTAGGAATCATTTGTATCGGACAACCTACTAGACTATATTTTCCCGGTCGATGTCGGTAGGGGATAGTTAAATCCTTTGGGCAACGCCGAGTTAAGAATTTTTAAAAATCTATGCAAATTTCCAAAGTTCCGTCGGTCTTTTTCACCTAGTATCTGGTTTGCTATTCCAAGTTATGGGATTACCTTACGGGGACAAAACTTTTCCTGCTTCACCCAACTCTTTCCACCTCCTAGATCACTGCCTGGGTACAGGGTCTATCTGAAGCTTAGCACTTTTTCTTTTGTGTGGCTATGGGTTTTTTATCACGGGGATTTTGACGTTGAAGTGGGTGTTGTATGATTCTTTTTTGGTACCCCCCGTATGTCTTTGTGCCTGGTTCCATCGAAACAATCATGATCTTTTTCTTTAGCAAGGTTCTGGAGTTGGCTATAGTGCATTCCGTTGCATCGCTCTAAAGTTCATTACCCCCTTATCGTAAACCAGCTGATCCGGGTATCGGGATTGGACTAAACGTTGTTCTGTTAAATTACTTCTTTTCGGACCTTCTATCTTCCTGTAGAATTTTTTTTTACTGGCTCACTTTTCCAAATTATTTGCTTCTTCTATAGCGCTCTACGGACAGTTCAGGAAAGATATTCACGGTCCGCCGTAACCAGATTTGCGGTTTACCTCTCGGGGTGGGATTTGTTATCATGGAGTGTATAGTTGAGGTCACCGCCCGGAGGGTACTCTTAAAACCCGTCCTTCTGAATAATGACATTATAGGGTGAGGGGCATCTGAATACAGTGAAGCTTTACCCTACTAATTGTCCTGAACAGTCCACCGTCACAGAAAACCTGACCTCCAATTTTGTTTTTTACCAAGGGCTTACACTCCCCGGCGAAGTACCTACTAGATCCACAAAAAAATTATAAAATTTTTCTGTGCGTGGCTGTCTCAACTGCGGACTTTTCAATCGCCGGGGCTCAAAGTTTGATGCAATGTATTACGAAAACATGACCTTCTACGCGAGGCCCCCTGATCTATGTACACTCTTCGGACTAGATATCCCTCCATAACTGCCTCTATAACGAGTGGTTCATCCGACACATCCTTTTCTGACAAAGGAGGGAACAAGATGGGTACCTTCATCCAACTCTCATCCCTCTTGATTGACTTTCTTTTCTTGTCATCCGGCCACGACCTGATCATGTTTTTCTTATTTTTGTCTTTTCTGCGTTTATACCACTTGGCATTATTCCCCGTACCCGTTCGCCTACATGTCTTGATCAGGTGGTTGAGTTTTCCCGATTCTAAGGCCATTTCGAGTTATCTTCTTAGTTGAAAGCAGTCGTTGGTATAATGTCCTTTCTCATCGTGGTAGTCGCAATATCTGTCTTGGTTTTCCTTTTTGGCGGGAGTTGCATCGGCCTGGGTGGCTGCAGGTTTAGAGGTTCCATAGCTAATATTTCTCTGGGCAGTTTGGTGAGCGAGCTAAGGCTGGATTTGGGGTGTTGGGAGCCTTGATCCCTGTGCGCCTGATACGGAGCCGGGACACGGTATGGTACTAGTCCATCCCTGGCGTTGAACGTGTTCTTCCCTTTGTTCCTTCGTCGACCGAACCCATAACCTCCCCTATTGAATCGGTCTTCTCTCCTACTAGTCAAACCTATCGGCTTCTTGGAGGCCTCCGACATTTCTCCTTTTGGTAATTTTGTGCTAGCAAAGGCCTCTTTCGACCTTACGAAGTTGTCCAACCTTGTCATCATTTCATCTACCGTCTTGGGCACCTTATCGGAGAACCGTTTGGCTAGTTTCGGGCATTTATAAGCGTCCATGAAAGATGATATCTTCATGACCTCCGGAACACCTGCAATGAAGCCCGTCTCTACTATCCATCTTTCTTTGAAGGTTACGAGGGTCTCGTTTGCCTTTCTCATGATCTTAGTTATTTCCGTCGAATCTTTGAAGCATGCTCTTCTTGTTGAGAATCTCGTTGTGAACTGGAGCCTGAGTTCCTTCCACCTATTAATGCTGCCTGGCGGGAGGTTCTCGAACCACCCCTTTGCGCTTCTGTCTAGAGTCTGTTGGAACATGCGGCACCACACAGGCATGGGCCACTCGCCTGCATTTGCTGCAGACGAGAAACGACTAATATGGTCTTTTGGGTCCATTGCTCCGCCGTACAACCTGATGTTCGTCGGCATCTTAAACTCTAGGCCGGTGAACTCTATTATCCTTCGGGTCAAGGGAGTCTTCACAGCTTCCTTGAAAGGTTTCTTTATATCAGCGTCCACTACTGTCCCCGTTATAACCGTCTGAACCCTCGGTTGATCCTTTGTGTCATCAAAACTCAAGCGTATTGGAGATACGTTTCCCCTCCCGTTATGCTCCTTTAGCAGTGACCTAAGGGCCGATAGGTGTCCTTCGATCTGTTCTCTTGCGGAGGGAACAACCCCGTCGAGGGGGGTTTCGACATTAATTTCTAAAGGACCCCCTGAAGTAGATCTGGAGACATTTCCGGTTATGTCGGTGGGTGTTGCCCCAATGTTGTCTCCGGGTGTTCCCCTGAGTAGTCCGCCTCTCATTCTAGTGCTCTGGCAGATTGACTAAGCGTCCCACGGATGACGCCAATTTGTTAAGGTAAAGATTCCCCTTCGTCAGAACGTCCGGATCCGATAGAGCTGACGTCTCTCAAGTTCCTGAAATGTAGGAAACAGACACGTTAGCCTCGCCTTGGGGAAGTCCCAAGACCAAGCTCCGACGAAAGGATAAGTAAAGGGATATTTCGATAGAAACTTATGAGTAAAAATATGATTCGAAGTCTGAGCCTCTTTTATGTGTACGAGTGAAAGGTATTTATACACGAGGAGGGGAACAATGTCGAAGCATTGTTCTCCTCCTGTTCATGTACTATGGGGCATGGATCCTTGGGCTATACCTAGTATTCTTGTCAAGTATTAGGTGTACCTTGAATTCAGGATCCCGTGAAACCCAGGATTAAGAAGTGTGTTGGCTGTTCCGGATATTCCTCCGGAACGTTGGCGGAAGACCCTCCGGAGACATCCTCCGGTGCATGTTTCGGATACCTCCGTCGTCAGTTCCCAACTGATATCGTTTCTCTCTTGAAGACAAAATGCAGGAGACGTCAAAGCAAAATTTGTTATACAAGCAGCAATTCATCATGTCGGTCCTGAAGCGGATGAGATACCTTTCTTTTACAGTTTGTCCAATGCTCATCTTTGAGAAACATAAAGTATATTAGTTAACTATGTCATTTAAAACATAATTTATATTTTAACAAAAAGTTCCCTCTTAATGGGCATGTACTTCGCTGTGTTACATGATCTCATTGTCTTTATAAATGTACACCTTATAAAGAATGATTTGTATATTTGATTAATTAGTCCAACCTAGAAAACCAACTATATTATACTTGATTGAAGTTTAATAATAAGTATCTGGTTGTCAAGACTCACTGATGCTTCAAGGTTGCATTGTAGATTGTTTTGTCAATGGTCTTCTCAATGTTGTTTTGTCAACGGTCATCTCAGCGTCCTTCTCCACTATGTGAATCTCGCGACAAAGGTGATGTTTCAGCTTCAAGGTTGCATTGCAGATTATTTGTGGTCAACGTCAAGTTCATCAAATCTCATTTGCTTACATTTTATTTCAAGTAGTCAATTAAGCTACCTTGTAGTTTTTCGTATGTAGTTTTTGCTATAGTATTCATATGGTAGGGAAGAAAAATCTCATTGTATCAACATAAAGTAGGTTGTAAACTTGTGAGCTCAATGAACATTCTTGATTTTAATCATTAACAAGATTTATTGGCTTGAATTATTTCATAAAAGGATTTTTTTTAATTAATTTTATTCAAATAGAGCCATGTTCTTTAATATAAAACTGGGCTCTATAACCGCGAATAAAGCCCGTTTTAAAAACCGGGCTCTATTTGCTTTTTCAATAGAGTCCCCTCCCCTTTAAGCCCGTATACAAAACCGGGCTTTATGACCCGTTTCAACCGGGCACCATGCTCTTTTTTGTAGTAGTGCAAAGTCCCGAACGATATATCCCTATCACATTTATCACCACACACAGGTGGCGGCAAAACTTCACCAAAAGTCTCGGTTGCTACATCAAAAGAAACTATGTTAGTCAACCGAAAGTACCACATAGACTCTTCAGGAACCATCTCACGAACCATCCAATGAAAAGCTCCGTTAGAAAAGGTACCACGATGACACAATGGAGAAATATGGGGATGATCGTTCATACCTTCCCAACGGCTGGTTTTTAATCAGTATATCTTGGCTAATTTGTTATGAGGGGATAACCCGACAACTTTATGATCATCACTAGACTAATTGTACTATCAAGAAGTATACCTTGCGCCGGCTAGACAAGGAAAAACCTTTAATAATGGTATACATCTTATATATGCTTTGGTCCTAGGTTGTAAAGTAAGGATTATCCATATATAATATAGAGACATTGTTATTAGTTTCATAATGAATTTTAGGTTACATATACTTAATTGTATACTCATTATGTAATCAAACCAATTCAATATAATTATGAGTGCTTTTAATGGTACTTAAAGTCTTGACCGTTTTATTTGTGATGGACATACTAACTCTTAAGCCTATATATATGTCTAGTCCTCTCTATACCCAAAACACACACAACAAGTAGAATTATATAACTACCCATCAAGCTCTCTACACTCAAGTGGGTTAAGGGAGAGAAACTAGTCGTGTTCAAGTGTTCTCAATATCATGTCGGCATCCGCTATGGCTATTGGTAATGAAAAATAGCTGATAAAGGTGGTTGTGGAACACGTTATCTATACATGTAAATTTAAGAATCATCATTAACTAGAATAATTTGGTCTCTATTCATCTAATGTAAGTTAATTTTCTTGTTAGAAATAATAAGGAAAAGGACATACGGGACCATAAGGAAAGATTCGCAATAGTGGCCATGCTTAGCAACTTCCCGAAAAACAACTAGATCTGGATCGAAGAATAGTCCTAGCGCACCCCACATAGATGAAAGAATAGTTCTAGCGCACCCACAAAGATGATATGGGACCACGAAACATCCAAAAAAACTATCAATTGATTCGGAAGCGCACAAGACAGCCAAAAAAACCAAAGCCTACATGTTTTTTTAATGAAATAAAGAAGCTGTTTTGTGTGCTAATGAAGGTGTAGAGAGGGAATAAATATAAGAGGTACTGGTTTATTGAAGATTAAGTGGCTTGGTGGTTGAGGTTATTTAAAGAAGAGGATGAAGTTGTTGGGAATATATGTGTATTAAATATGTATTTAAATTGTTTATTTACTATACACTTACAATCACATAGGCCATGGGGTGGGGGGAATGAAACTGAAATGTGCCATAAGGCCTGAGTGTGTCTGAGTTCATTTTGGTAAACTGTGTAAATATGGTAAATGAATTGTAATTTTGGTCTTGTTAGGTAATTACTTTTTAAAAAAACAATCTGGGCTAGCTCAGATGGTCATCAAGGGTAACCTTGTAAATGTTGTTACCACATGCGAGAGGTTTGAGATTCGAGCCTCGCCATGGGGGTTTTCCTTCAAGAGCGAAAAGGAGTATGGTTTATCCCCTAAGGCAAAGGTTCGAGTCTTGCATACTGCTCAATTGGATGTCACTGTGTGCTCGAATGACTAACAACTAACTTGCCATTCTAAAAAAAATTACTTTTTAAAAGTACCCCAACTGCAACACATAAGGCTGTGTTTTTTGGTGACTTTGATCCAACCTGGTTGGAGCTACAAGCCAATAGTGATTTCCTGTCACTTGTTCATTCAGTGACTTTCAAGTCATACAATCAACCTTGCCACATGCCACTATATTATTGGGCATCCGTATTCTCATTTATTTAAAATGGATTTTGTATGATATAGATAAGGTAATAGATAATGTATATTATCTTTTATTTTTTTAAAATAATAATTATACAATTGATTTTAATTCATGCCTCTATTTGTAATTTCGTTTATTTCTCTTAATGGTGTACGTATTTTATTTCAATTACAAGGTAAAAGTATAAAATATTTTTTTTATTAAAACAACCACTTTTTAAAAATATGGTTAGGATTGATGAATGAGTTGTAATTTTGGTCATGATATGTAATTAATTTTTAAAAATAGCCCAACTA
>BQNB010052389.1:12213-19713 GCA_026074375.1 Tanacetum coccineum
TGCTTGGTACGTGTTGCGATGCATGAAACTATAACGAGGTCCGGTTTCGTGTTGACGCAATTAACTCGTTTTATATATAAAATTGACACATTGCACGGGTTAAACAGGATTGCAGTTTGACCCATTTAACCCATTTAACTCGTAAAATATAAATAATTTTTGATTAAAAAGAATCTTAAACGGGTCGGCGGGTCGACCCGTTTAATTTATTCTCTAACATGCTTAATAAACGGGTTAGATAAATCGCTCCAAACCTGACCCGAATCTATTTAAACTCAACCCAATCTGTTAATTTTCGTGTCGATTTGAGGACATGTTTTGTGTCGGGTCTAAAATCGCCACCCCTCCTAAACTTCATTGTTATAATAAATCATGCCATTGGACTGGGCTATGAATCAGGCCCATCTAATCTACAAAAGTACAAAGTACAAACAATCAAACATGAAACATATACTGTAGTACTTGACTATCCAAACACCTTCCAACAAAACACCAACCTTAGTTATTTCCTGCTGATTTTGGTACGTGTCATCATCTGCTTATTTTTTCTTCTTCATCAATTTATTTAGTTTCATGTTTATTAGTATTTGTTTGGTAAACTGATTCATATTAGGTGGTACTTAAGATTACTTGTTAATCCCCTTATGAAATCAAGATAATCATTTGTAAGCGTATGCCATTGCTAGTGGTTACCCTTCATTTTTCTATTCCTCGTATTTGTACACAATATGACATTAGAATCGTAATGACTTTTGTCTTCTTAGTATAATTATCATTATTAGAATATAATTCAGTTTTCCGCAACTGCTGACCTGTTGTCACTAAAGATAACAGTTGCACTTTCTTGTCATCTTGTGTCTGATTCAAGTCTTCCAACACTCTCCTTAACCACACAGCTTGGCAGGCTGCTGTTGCTGCAGAGATACACCTGCTTCTGTTGAAGATAAGGCGACAATAGCTTGTTTCTTCGACGCCCGAGTGACTACTCCTGAACCAAACATAAAACAGTTTCCGCTTGTACTCTTCATGTCATCTTTTGCCCCGGCCCAATCACTATCGCAATAGCCTACCAGTTCAAACTTTTCTTTTCTTACATACCAAATCCCGTACGTTGTTGTACCAGCAATATACCTAAGAATTCTCTTTGTTGCTCCATAGTGTTGTTTACTTGGACAATGCATAAACCTTGATACAAGACCAACTGCATATGCCAACTCTGGTCGCGTGTGAGTGAGATATATTACTTCTGAACTTCCTTGCATCTGCCATCCCTGTACCATCATCAATCACCCTTTCGTATTAAATTGCTTCAGAATATCTCGAGCGTACTACTCTTGAGATACAAAAATGCCATTTTTTTATCTGTTTGACTTCAAGACCATGGTTGACACATAACTCAAGAACCCAAAGAAAGCAACATATCGATGATTCCCCCACCCAAGTCAGTCAATTCAAAACAAATCATGCAGACAGCTATCTTGAATCTTAAGTATGAGTTTATGAGTATGATCTTGTGTGGCGATCATATCATCACACATCAATCATAGCTAACAAACACAAAATCATTCAGCTTTCCTCATCTCGGGAGTGTCACAATATTAACATGTTTGGCTCATTAGAGCTATCTTCTAACCCATATGCAATTTACGAAAGATTCATTCATCTATCTTGCGTAAACCATGCTCGAGGCCCTATAGCTTTCAGCCATATATAGTGCCTTCTCACAACCTTGTATTGCTTTGTGTTGCATTCTCCTGGAACAATGAGAACACAAATTCTGGTTATCTGCACATAAATCCTATCTCCATATAAAGCTGACTCGCATCATCTATAAGACAATCGCGGAATTTGGTGACATTCACATCATAACTAGACATATATACATCCAATTGCGCGTAAACTGCATCATTGTCATGTCGTCATCAGCTGAGTATTCTGGAAGCCTACTGGTAGTTCAAATCTAGCCACTTGGGTGAGACAAGTTTTTCCTCAAAGTCAAATACTCTATTTGCTCCGGTGAACATAACGCACTGGCCACCAAATCTAGCCTATAGAGTGTCGCGTATTATTGTCTAATCGTTCTCGCCATCCGAGGTGAAGCTTCCATGTTCCTATATTTACCTCTATTCTTAGGAGTTGATTTCTTTCTAAGCATAAGCTCTCTGTACCAAACCTCTTTGCCTAATGAGTCAGTACTCTATATTCGAAACTAATTCTTTTGAACTGGTGTGATCACCGAATGTCTAGACGCATAGTTGTTGTTCATCCATCGCGCGACTACTAATTTCTTAACCCTTCAGTATCGCGCATCGAGTGGACGCTTTGGGACGTTACCCGTGCGTTTACTTCTTCTCAATTGCTAAATCCAGTCACTTTGATATGTCATGTCATTCATGCAGGATTCCTGTACTGCAGCTAGACCTCCAACTCTTAGGGAGTACAGTTATGGTGATTGATAGAGGTATACACCTCATTCGGGAGATTAACGTTGTGAAATAGCGCAGCTTGGCTAGTGACACTGGATTCCATTATCGAGGTACAGTGTGTATATGTTATGTCTCTCTCAGTTAGATCCCTCCATTACATAGATTTTGCACCTCAAGATTGATTCTAATCTGTCTATAGAAGGACCAACGCATTCATCACGTCAAGGGATTGAGAATTCGCTTCTGTACATTCAAGAATCGTCTGCTCTGGCGTCTCTATAAATTGAGCTCTTTCATTCGTTAAGACTAATAGATGAATGGCAGTCCGTTTTTTTAACTTGATCAAAAGTCATAGTACTGATTCGTCGCTCTGGAAACAAGTAAAAGTAAAAGATATACTTCTCTAGCTCTTCTCTAACATCTTATTTTAGAGCTCTCTTTGGTGTGCATGTTAAAAGTAGTCTCTCTCTAACACTCTATCTTTATATCTGAGTTCTTCATCAGTACAAAAACTTCACTCACTCTTCTCTCTACTCTTGATCTCTTAGTGTAGGTAGCGATCCGTGTGTAGAGGGTGGAGAGGTGTTCGAGAGTAGGCGGCGAGTGCGTTGGGGGGGGGGGGGGGGGAGGGGGGGGGGGGGGTGGGGGGGGGGGGGGGGGGGGGGGGGGGGGGAGGGGGGGGTAGGGGGGGGGGGGGGGGGCGCCGATGCCTGAGTAGGATCAGTGTGTGGGGAGTTAGGGAACATGAGCTGTGCAGGGAGGTGTGTGCGGTGATGCGGCGGTGTGTGAGAGTGAGCGTACGGTGGAACGGACAGATGTCATAGTGGGGGTGGTGGGTTATGGTGTAGTAGATATTGGTGGGGAGTTCAGGGGGGGTGACATGTATGGGGTAGGGAGTTAATGGGTAGTTGGATGTTTAGGTATTTGAGGCTCGACAGACGTGTGTGGGTACAGGTGAGTAGGGAGGAGTGTGATGAATGTGGCGGGACAGAATTTTATGATAGAGGGTTTCAGATAGTGTTGAGTGGGTTTTTGGTAAGATAATATTTTATGTTATTTCTGGTGTATAGGGGAGCTGTAATGATTCCATTTTGATCCCCGTCCCTCACATTCAGAAAGCGGCGCTGAATTTCCTTTGAGAATAATACTACACCCTCCTCTGTCATTCTTAATACCTTTAACTTTCTATTGCTTGATTCTCTGCCAAGGCTTTATAAAACTTCTTGAAGAAGCCAAATAGCTTCGATTTGTGACGTTAGTAAATTAAACGCCAAACACATTCTAGATAGTCCATCAATGAAGAGGGCAAGAAGTACTTTACTACCGTGCATAAGAGTTCGATTTTCATTGGAACGCAGTATATAATCGAAGCAATGAACCTAATTTCTTGCTAGTTTATCCCTAGAGCAATCCTGGCACTATGAAGCTCTCCGTTCCTTATGACGCGTCAAACCCTTTTACCATCTCCTTATTGACAAGTAACTACAGTCCTTTAATATACAAATGACCATGCCACTAATAACCCTTACAGTTGGAACCCATGGATCCCTAGGAAGGTAAATATATGTGTCTAGACTCTAGAGGGCGGCGTGTGATAAGCTTCCAACTCGTGCTAATCTTATTAGAAGAGGGGTCCCCTTAGTGTCCTCTCTGTGTCCTTTCTGTGGCATTGAGGAAGAGGGTATCGAGGCACAATATCATCAGTGTTCTCAGTTCTCTCAAATTTGAGGAAAATATGGGGTTGGTGAGTTTTGGATTTTCCGTGTCTTTTCCCTCTGTTTTCTATTGGTAACTTGGACTTCGGGTTCTATTGCTACTCATTGGCTGTCGCCTAAAGGCAAGAAAATCTTAGAATGGCGTCTTGTGTTGTACGATATGGTGCATTTGGAAATGGCGAAACAAGGTCATCAATGCGAACCCAAGTGAGGTCCCTAAAATTTTAGAAAATGACGTGTCCCCCACCCCCGCCCCCCTGGCCCATTCAAAGAGTCTCAAAATCATGGATCTCTGCTCGCGCATTAAGTCAAATGAATGTCCAATTGTGAACTGTTGTAGATCAATGTCCTTTTGAACATCCTTTCTTGTAATAAGCAGTCTTTTTTTTGTTTCTTTTTGCTTGGGTCCTCCTGTGGCGTTGTGGTTTGGCCTGTTGGCCTTTCTTTCTTCGTGTTTGTATATTCACCTTTAGTGCTCACTTGTTGTGTTAATAAAATTCCAGCTTTTCAAAAAAAAAAACATACAAATGACCATATTGTTGGTGCCATACATCACTACTCTCTTCTTTGCTGCTTATGAGTCCATAAATATTATTACATCAGAAATCTACGGGAAACATTCTGTTTTTAGTCATCGAGGACTTTACCATCACCTCACCATCCTTTATAACAGTGCATGTTTTGTTTTTTCTATTGAAGAAGACATCAAAACCACGATCCATAAGTTGTCCTACACTTAGTAAGTTATGTGCCAAACCTGGACCGTAGTGCACATCTGGAATGAACCTTTCCCTTCCTTGTAGTGTGACAACCACGGTTCCATTCCCTTCGACTTGGACTTCTTTATCATCTCCTAATCGAACTTGTGATTTTAGAGTTTCATCAACGTTCTTAAATTTCTCTCAATCTCCCGTCATATGATTAGAACAACCGCTATCAAGGATTACCAAACATCATTTGACATAACTTTGGGGATTTAGATAAGTCATTAAAAGAATAGTCATCATCTTTCTGTGTTGCGTGATTATTGTGCACAGGCGCTATCTTTACTCCAACAATCATCACTATTAGCCCAAACTATATGCAATTATTGACAATAGTTAAAAATATGAATTATATCACTGCCACTTCCCTCCATCCCATAAAACCACCTTCGTCCTCCTACTAAAAACGGTATACATGAAAACCTTAGCTTGTTTCCCCTGAACTAAACAAAAAATCATGTTCTTTTTAGACCCAATTAAGTGACGACTTCAATTAATCTGGCAATTCATAATATTTATCAACGAATCCCATGCGAGCTACATCAACTAGATTACGTAGGATATATCATTTGATTCCTGTATGGCTGCAACAACATGATCAAACTTGCAAGACAAGCTCCTTAGAATCTTTGCTAACAATGCCGAGACTCGGGCAATATATGTTTGTACAGTTTCATTGCTTTTAATGACTGCAGATTCAAAATCTCTTCTGAAATCTGCAACTTTACTGTAAATTACCTGCAGATAACCTTGGTACTACTGGTTGTTGAGTGTACTCCCATGCCTCTTTTCCGCTCGAACTTTCCTAGCTACAATTCTTGAGAATATTGTCCTCATCCACAGGCTTGTTGGTATGAAGAACAAGGCCTTTTGCGTCTTACCTTCTGAATTTGCCTGGTTTGTAGCTCTTCTGATGTGTTCGAATCTTGCACATCTTTTGTACAACCAAATCCCACAGGATTTTATATCTAAACAATGTTTTTCATTTTGATGCTCCAAATTCATAGGCAATGATCCCATTAAAGACTGGTACTTGTGGTTTGTTGATACCATTGACCGATAGATTACTTGTGTCAACTGTTGTTTGGGTATATTTTTGGTGTATAGGACTATAAGAAGAAACAGAAGTTACTAGGATTGAGATCTGAGCAGGCATTTTTCCCTGGCTACGTTTTAGGGTGGTAATTGGTTGCTTGGTCGAGCAGCTGCCCTTGGCAAGGACGGAAAGGTTTTCCACAGCATCCGTGGTTTTTACCTGTTCAGGTTACTACAATTAGCGTAGTTATTTGAAGGGCGGACTTCGGAGAGTACCGCTGCTCTTGTTTGAGTAGAATCCTGGTATCTTTCTATAATCGTCTTTGTGGCTCCTGTTGCTGCGGAGCCTCTGTGCTGTTGGTTTGACCCTGCCGGGTAACTGAATATTCTCATGTTCCGATTGTCGACAAAAAACCATCAAAGTGCTCCCCTTTTTTTCTAATAATAAGGTACGGCAATAAGTTTTTCAAAGCCCCAACAGGCATGCCCATGGTACCTGTGGAATCAACTGTATGCGTTTGGGTGAAAGTTCGTGGGTTTGGTGTAGTGAAAGAGAACAAGTAGCTTCAGTTACTGAACAGGGCAAGTATACCTAGGAAATCGAGATTGGGATCCCATTGATCCAGCGGAAGCAACGGCTAGGGCATGGACAATAACAGATCCGGAGGTAGACCTTCTACTAAAGTGGAGTCACCACCATATACTGAAAAAGAAGGTAGCAGCTACAGAATCCAGTTGATAACAAGAAGTCTCACTTTACTGGCTGGGAGTTCTACTTTCTACAATCGAGCATAAGCCCTCTTCTACTTGCTTTTCTCCCGTAGTAGCTTCACGTCCTCCCTTTCCTTTTGTATGGTACTAAAACGGAAAAGTGGATGCCCAGATATTGAGGAGTTCTTCCTTCAGATAGAAGCTGGTAATCCAAGCTATCTTGGAGTTTTCTTTTTGAAAAAAAAAAAAAGAAAAAGCGTCCCCCGCGAAAGTCAAAAAGGAAGAGCCTAAAATCATGCCCTTTTTCGAGCTTTCTGATAGTTAGTAGTACCTAGCCAAACCAAAGGCTGGAAAGAGCGTTTAGACTACTTATACCCCTCACTGGGAATCAGAGAAAGGAGAGGATAGGACCGGTATTAGCAGAATAGATGGCTTCCTAAGAATCCATCTGATGGTATTTAGTAAAGACTTGAATAGATGCCTTCCTTCATAAGAACAGGTAACCTGGTAGGTGAGTCACTCTCCGCTAACCTGGTAGGTGGGACTTGCTCTACTTTGACTTCTCTATTTCATAACACTAGCCAACCTGCGTACCTGGAAGGAGCTGACACTCGTCGAGAGGAGAAAGGGCAGGTTTTTGATCTAGTCTGATGCTTACAGGACATAGAATCACGTTTACGGATGAGTGAAGTTCTTGTTCATTTCTCTTTCTAAAAGGGAGTCTCAATGAGACCTAAGAAAGGTAATGAGTCTGAATGCCTTCATTGTATTGTTGCTGGCTACCTTTCACTTAGAAGCAATAATAGGAAGTCCAAGGCTGCCTTATCTTATGGGCAATGCCCCCTTTGC
>BQNB010052389.1:32213-40519 GCA_026074375.1 Tanacetum coccineum
TCCTTCCCTGGCCTCTAGGAACGAGTCTCCACCAGAGCCAACAAAACTCGGGGATTAGCCACTTCTGAGCTGGTCTGCATCGGAGTAGGATCTGTTACACGTGCATGCCAACTTAGGTCTTGAGCTTCCTCGATTTGCCTACACTCCCTTAGAGTCTTTCTGGTGGTGGATATAGTGGTTATCCCGTTCGAAGTTGGAAATTTCATCATTGAGTGGATAGTGGAGGCTATAGCTCCTAAGCTCCTTATCCCCGTCCTACCTTAAGAGCATTTTATGGGGATGGACTCTTGACCATCGCAAATTCCATTTTGACTGTTCCGGTTCTCCCGCGCTCTCCTATAGTGACTTCTAAATCAATAACCCTCATGAGGTAACTGACTTCTCCTGAGAACCCCACCAGTGGTATTCGAGATTCTCTCAACCTCGACCTCATCCGATAGCTAAGATTTCTGAAGCAATGCTCGTACATAACCTCTGAAGAGCTACCGCCATCAACATGTGTTCTTCTGACCCTGAAGCCTTCAATCATGGCCTCAACTACCACTGGGAAATTCATCAACTGATATCAAGGCACTAACGGGAATGTTATCGCGTTATCCATCCAATGCTTAACCTTCTCATAAGGTCTCTTTCGCTATCCTTGGGATCTCACCAAGTTGATAACCTTCTCTTTTCCTTTGGTTGAGCCCTTGCTCTTTTGGCCGCCTTGCCTGATATCTTTCACTAGAGGAGCCAACCTTCCCAAGGCCACTGCCTCTTCAATTTGTTTTTTAAGATGATAACAATCATTTGTGTTATGACCTCGATCTTGGTGGTAGTCACAGAACTTGTTCATGTTTTGCTTCTTTGGAGTCCCCACCATCGGAGGCGGTGGAGGGAAGTTCACATTGTCCATAGCGAGGATTTCCCTTGGAGTCTTCGTCAAAGGTGTGAAGCCTTCTTTATAGCAAAAGGAGCACAGGTACCCATGTTTCTTCCTTCCCCCCTTCTATGACACCTATTTCTAGACCCATTCTGGTTTTTCGACTAGCTAGCTTTGCCATCACTCTTTTCCCACCGAGGAGATCTGATGGCTTCAGTTGTGTCTGCAGCCGTTTCTCCCCTGATGAAAGCCCCGACTCTCTCCCACATCTCATCAACCGTTTTTGGGATCTTGTCATTGAGCTTTTTGGCTAGCTCTGGATGATCGTGCCCATGCATGAACACGTATATCCTTAACACCGGAGGCACTCCTTTCATGTGTGCACTTTCTGCCTTGAAACGGTCCATGAACGCTTGAAGCCCTTCATTTGGTTTTCGCTTGATACCATGTATCTCCGTTGGGTCTTTGTCATACCTTTTCTGCTGCGAGAACTATTCCAAGAACTTGCTACTCAGCTCTTCAAACCCATCTACGCTCTTTGGGTCTAGGCTATCAAACTAGTTCCTTGCCGAACCACTCAGGGTCTGGCGGAACATCTTGCACCATACTAGCATAGGCCACTCCTCTTGCTCAGCTGCGGCGGAGAAGATGCTTAGGTGATCTTCCGGATCTTTGTTCCATTTATACACCCGGACGTTTGGTGGTAGCTTAGCCCACCGATGATATCTGAAGCGTGTGATCCTAGAGGTGAAAGGCATTGGCTTGGGCCGCCTATAAGGCATGCTCAAGTCCTCTGAACCACTATCAGACACGGTGTCATACCCTGAGTTTGAGCTTGAATTCCTTCGAAAAGCCCTCACTGACTGAGGCTTCGATTTAACGCTCTTAGACTTTGATCTGCTTTGTGCCTCTGATCTTATTGACCGATAGGATTTAGAGATCCCCTTATACTTTGAGACACTCTTTCGATTTTTCCGAGTAGACCGAGGCCTACCTCTGCTCCTTGACCTAGAGGACCCATCAGAAGAATACCCTCCTACTTCTTCTGTTGAAGGACTCATCTGAAAGTTCTCTGACCCAGTTTCGCCTGTCTTTTCATTAAAGAGGTTGCGAGGAGTTACCTTCTCTTGACCTCGCTTGTCAAGCTCTTTGATCATGGTTCTCAGTACATCGATGTTTTCCTTCATAAATGCTGGAGAAGGGCCTCCTTGAGCTTGTCTGGCGAGAGCAGATGTTCCTCCCAAGGGAGTCCTCCTGGTCCCAAGTGCCCCGGTGTTTAAGTTTTCACCCTCCTCTAGTTGAGGACTCTTCGTACAATCATCCATTACTTAGAGATTGGTAGATTGGTAGATTGGTATTTCGGGTCCCACGGATGGCGCCAATGTTCGAGCAAATTTCCGTAGATGCTCTTTTTCAGCCCTGATCCTTAGGAATCATGTAGCTACTACTCCTTCGTCTCTTAGGTCTGACAAAAAAAAAGAACACCGTTGGCATCGCCCTGATTTTAAATCCGAGGCCAAGCTCCGTGTGAGAGTAATGTGAATGCTTGTATTAGATTTTATAAGAAAACTAGAGAGAGATAGTAAGGGGAAGTAGGTGTTGTAACCTCCTTGTATTCAAGTAGAGATGCGGAGTGGGGAACATATTTCTTTATATACTAACCTGGCTAAGCTCCACAGACAAGATGACGAGTATGAATGAAAGCTAATTATCTTCTAGAGCAGCACAGTTCAGGTCGCTTAGCTTGTATCAGACTGTTGTCTTGTATGTCCAATGTTGTGTTCTCGTAGGCAGAGTGATAAGTCGCATGGCATGGTAACAGACTTTGTCCTGCTGGTCAAATTGTATACATGCTCCATAATTAGTTTATGGACCAAACGATTGTAGTAATACGTAAAACATCAACGTCATCGCCAGTTGAACTAGCTCCGATGGAGAAACAATATTGCTCCTTGCCTCCAGAGATACCTAACAACTCCCGACTGCTGCTCATTGCCTCCTACAGGGGGACTAGCTTCTCTTGAATGTTTGCTTCTTGCTTCCCTGAGGGGACTAGCTACTTCTACTTTGGCGCTCTTGCCATCCAAGGGGACTAGCTACTCTTGATTGGCTGCTCCTTGTCTTATGAGGGTACTAGCTACTAACTTACCTCCTGAGGAGACACTACTCTTTAATTATTGCCTTTGGACCTGAGGTGGCCTTCGTCACCCCAGCTATTCAAGTGGACCCTTCTAACGTGGAGTAGTTTTGCCTTAGAAATATTAGGAGTTAATAGTGATTGTCTCCTCCTAAGCATCCGGAGGAGACCATACCTCATCAAATATATATACAATTACCGTAGCTAATGACGCGGTTTAATTTGGTTAAACATGAGAAAATGATTTGCTATAAAACATTGGATTAAAGGGACAATGATAACCATAAGGAGTGCTAGCACAAATGGTGCTCAAATCCAGGCAACAAATATAACCTTTTGAAAGGTTACCCAACCTCTCAGCCCAAATCTTAATTAACTTATGATCTAACCTTATTTATGTTGTTGTTTGAATGAGTCTAAGATGAATAAATGACTTGCTATAATTTCATACATTTTTACTTTTCTGCATGCATAACTATTTTTATAAAAATGGTAATTTATTGGCAGTTATGATAATTATATATATACACATTTATCATTACATATAATGCCAAAACAGTAACGGGCTACTGTTCATCGATGAACAGTGTAGCCCACATCGACTAGGCCCGATGGTTACTGTTCATCGGCCCAAATTATTTTTTTTTGGTAAATTTTTTTATATCGGTGGTTACTGTTCATCGGCCGGAAAAAAAAAAACTTTATACTTCGCCCTCTTCTTTCGTCAAAAATAAGAAGAAAACAAAAAATTACTTTCTATCGGCCTGAGCAAAAAAAATATATATATATCCCCTTTATTGAAAAAAAATTTTGTCATTTAATATGAGAAAAAAACAAACTATTAAACATGAGACCGAAAAAATTAACCCGAACAAAAAAAATGCCCCGCTATAACGCGCGAAAAAATAACGACTCGCAGCAACGCGCGGGTAATCTTTGCTTGTATATACACATTTATCATTACATATACTGCGAAAAACCGAAAAACAGTAACGGGCTACTGTTCATCGATGAACAGTGTAGCCCACATCGACTAGGCCTGATAGTTACTGTTCATCGGCCCCAAAAAAAAAATTGGTCAATATTTTTAATACCGTTGGTTACTGTTCATAGGCCGGAAAAAAAAAAACTTTATACTCCCCTCTTCTTTCGTCAAAAATAAGAAGAAAAAAAAATTACGTTTACGACTTTCTATCGGCCTGGGCCAAAAAAAAATATATATCCCCTTTATTAAAAAAAAATGTCATTTAATATAAGAAAAAACAAACTAATTAACATGTGAGACCGAAGAAATTAACACGGACAATTTAAAAATGCCCCGCAATAACGCATGTTGAAAATAAAATAACAGCCTTTTCCCGCAGCACTAACGCAGCGGGTAATTTTTGCTTGTAATATACATTTGGCATAAAGTTTGAAAGCTTGAATTACAAAGATTTGATCTTTTTTTATCAACTATATTCTAAAATTGACACACAAAACACATCATTTGAAATTTGGTTGAAAGTTTGAATTACAAAGATTTGGTCGTTTAGTTTTTGTTGGATTAATTATATGTTAAAATTGACTTGCAAAAGACACTATTTAAATAAAAAATAATATATTTGCTGGATCAATTATATTTTAATAATTGACTCGTAAAATACTATTTAAAGTAAAAATAGTATTTTTTAAAAATTGACTCGCAAAGCACTATTTAAAATAAATATATATATTTTTTTTAAATTAACTCGCAAAACACTATTTAAGATATAAAAAAAAATGTGTTTAAATTGACTCGCAAAACACTATTTAAAAAAAAGAGTTTAAACTTGACTCGCAAAGCACTATTCAAATTCAAAATAAAAAAAGGTGCAGTAGGTAGGGATGGCAACGGGTCGGGTTCGGGGCTGGTTTTAATGTACCATTACTCGCACCCGTTTATAATATCCACATCCGTACCCGCCCCATTACCCGTTGGGTACCCGGTTAATATTATTCATCGGTTTTTCGGGTTTCCCCGCGGGTATCGGGTATTCCCAATTGAATATTTTTATAGAAAAATAACGGGTATCAAGATTAAGTCACACTAAAATTCATCGAAAAATAAAGCAAAAAACCCTTATATATTCAAAAAATTTAAAAGTTAAAGAAAACAAATACCGTATTAGACGATTTCGCGGCTTTAGGAATATTTAGTCACATTCAAAATGTGTTAAATAATAGAAATAGTTATATAAAAAATACAATGGAAGAAATTATATGTAATAATATATATACTTTAATTAATTATAATAACAATAAAGCGGGTACGAATTCGGGTAAACGGATACGGGTACGGGTAATCGGGACGGGTATTATCAAAACCCGTCACCGAACCCGTACCCGGCTAAATTCTTTTATCAATACCCGTACCTGCATCCGAACCCGCCAACCCGCCCCCCGAACCCGACCCAACCGGAAATTTAAAAAAAAAGTATTTTTAAAAATTGACTCGCAAAACACTATTTAAAATAAAAATATATATATTTTTTTAAATTAACTCGCAAAACACTATTTAAAATAAAAAAAAATGTGTTTAAATTGACTCGCAAAACACTATTTTAAAAAAAAGAGAGTTTAAACTTGACTCGCAAAGCACTATTCAAATTCAAAATAAAAAAAAGGTGCAGTAGGAACATGTATAAGCAACTCATACATACACCTATACACACTTACAAGTTTATCCCAGTTTTAGTACATTATATACTCGACTTCTTACTTATTCACGAGCAATGCGGGACAAATAATATATACATATCACAACCACTAAAAAGTCGTTTTGTTTCGCTTTGCGTTTCTTCGCATGCATTTGATGGGTGTTTTGGTTAATTTTGGATTTTGAAGTAACGTCTGTGAAAAGTTTAAGAAAATTTGTGTTAATTAATAATTAAGGCTTAAAACATAAACATTAGGGGTTAAAAACCATGACCCAAATCTGAACGGTCGAGCACCTTGCACTTTTTCCATTGCATATATTGTCTTTCTCTATAAAAAGGCTCGTGAAAACAGAACATCGCTTGCTTTGCTAGATTCTAATTTTATAAAAGTAGACAAATGATAGTTGTAATATGTCACTTTCTTTATTCGTTTTTTTAGGAAATGTTAGTATATGTCAAGTTTATATCATAAACTAACAACATTACATAAACAATACTAAGAATGAACTTCACTTGTTCGTCTTGTGACCTGAATGTATAAAAGAACGGCAACAAGACAAGCCATTACATATCCTCCGAGTAAAACATCGGCGACATCTTTTGACTTATAGTCCGGAATGGGCCGGACCCAATGGGTCAAACCCGATAAAAAGGTGGCCCACATCCTACGTAACCCTAATGCATACACTATATATACAAGGGTAAGATCATCCTACCTATAGATACCTACACAGGTTATTCTCTACCAACTCTTTACTATATGCTTATATTATTCTGACTTTGAAAGTCGGAGGGTGGATCCACGGGCTCCCGGCCTGGGGCGATGTTCTCTCAAACTCAATCGTTTACTCCTTGTTTCTCTTTTCCCCTTTCTAAATGGTTCTTCTTTGTTTGGCCTAGCACTATTCAAGGCCCGGAATAAGACGACGGAACGCACCAGGAGAGTAGTCAGGATGTATGACTGGCCCGACCAAATTAAGCATAACATGTTGGCGCCATCCGTGGACCACGTATTCTAAACTATTATTTCCTGTTATTCATGAAAAGCACAAATCTAGTTCGAATGTCGGTAACTAGTAAACCTTGTTTTTGTGTTTTTTCGCTTCGCTATTATGCATTATGTTTATGTAAAAACTTGATTTGGTCAAGATTATAATATATTTTTTTTTTTCTTTTTACATATCTTTTTAAATTGGTAACAAGTTATTACAATAATTTTTTTAATTTGATAAAAAGGTTTTATCAATCATCTTTTCCTTATTTGAATTACCGGCCACGGACCAGTACAGTCTTTCGTCGGCGTAAGTCGAATGTCATGATTCGCATTACCCCGGCCACGGAAGTACGTCTTCAGCTAGGCCGTATGTCGATTGGTCATCATTCGCTTTCCCGGCCAAGAATGTACGTCTTGTCGTTCAGGACTTTAATTATTATACGGGTCGCCTTCATCATTATAAAATCCTTCTCTTCATCCCCTCGTCAGAACGAACGAGGAATGGATCTTCACATGCTAGTGTTACCCCGACTATAGAAAACGCATTCTTCTTACGGGGTTTTTACCGTCTTGCCATGGGAAACCAATCGCCGAGCACAATCACCCGACACATGTACGCGAGTGTTGCCTAAGATAGGGCCTGATTAACAATGTTTGAAGATAGATATGGCGGCTTGTGGTTGGAAAGTGTGAACGTCTCCGCGACGGTAAGAGTAGTCCTTTTAGTCTAGTAACCGCGGCTACGGCCACGCTTACTAAACTGGGGGGACATGATGATGTATAGTGTGGACCGACCCGGCCCACTTATATTATTATGGGCTTACTTGCTGAGGATGTATAGCATAAGTCTAGCATAACATGATCAAGAACCATATCATACTAGACTGGGGGACATATTTGACTTTTGTGTTTGTATTAAGTTAAAATCATATTTGACTTTTGGTAATTAGAAGTCATCCTAGGAAGGGCGATCAATTGCATAAACAATATAACTATCACAAAAGATATGGCAAGTCTAATTTCACATGTCTATAGTCTGACCTTTAAATTTAATAACACAAATGTTTAATTAACCATCTCCACCTCGTCGTGCTAGAAGCCGCAATCGTAGTTATAGCAGGAGTCGTAGCTACGAGTTAGTTTTACATTCTTGTCCCTCAACTATAAGTCTATAACTGCTTAAATAAATACATTCACATTACACATATTTGATATCTTATGGTTAAGATATAAATATCACTATTTTTTTTATAGTACATCTTATGATTTCCACTACGCTGGATAGATATCAATAATATGTAATGAATGCTAATGGTTAATATATTTTGAAGTATATCTTGATATATTTTTGAAAATTGTTTTTTTTAAATATATTATTATAATTTTGGATAATAAAACACAAATGGTGGCTTAACTTAGTTGGTAAACTTAATTGGAACTTAACCCTAAGTCACAAGATCGAACCTTGCCATGAACAATATTTTTTTAAAAAATACGTAAATTTAAAAAAAAAATCCAAAAATTAAAAAAAAAATTAAATCCAATTTTTTTTAAAAAATCCAAAAATTAAAGAAAATAATTATGGAGTATATCTTAATAATTATATAGTATATCTTAATATATTTTGAAGTATAT
>BQNB010052390.1:7234-23363 GCA_026074375.1 Tanacetum coccineum
GTTGCAGTACTCAATGTCACATGCAGATGCAGATGTGTATATTTCAAGAGGTGTTGTACTTTTCATATACTTTGTGATTGGAGTATAGGGTACTTAGAAATTTGCTTCTGCGCCGTTCTTCAATCAACAACAATGCAAGCTTAAGTAACAAATTTGAGGGATTTTACTTCATTTTCAAGTTTGGTATATCAGGTTTACTTCACCATGTGGTCACAGCAATAGCCGACAAAATACGAGGTTGGTAAGTTAGCCAAAGAGTTTAAAGGTTGAGATGTAATCAACAATTCTCACGGGATATTTGGAGATACATAATGTCAACGGTACTTCACAGTCTAAGCAAAATCTTTCAAAGTTCTTCAATGTCTTTCATAACTTTTTAAGATTGTTGCTTATGACAAGAATTTCTCGAGTATATGGTCGTACACGTCAATGATGCTTCCGAGAGTTTGAAACCATCATGGGGGAAAATGTGTACTTTGATGTAATCAGGTCAACTTCCAGGGGAAGTAGTTTATACTACTTTACTTAGTATGGTTTGTGTGAAGTATTCTGCAAGCGTGAGAAGATTTGTTGCTGATCTCTTGCATGTTCCCCCGAACGGATATTCACCAAGACCAAATGTCATGATATAGTATAGAAGCAGTATTAGTTGGTGTGGTTGGCTGATTCTTCTATAAAATTCCGCTGTGCACTTTAAATGTCAATGTTAGAAGATCGTTCAAGCTACATCAAAGTTTCAAAATCTGCTTAAGATACGGATGTTGGTTTGGGGGGAAGCTGATTCAGAAACATCGCTAAAAAAGAGTCTATGAAGAAAGCTTTTCAAGACATGCTACATGAGATGGGGGAAGTTAATACAACTCATTCAAACTACAATGGTTCCAGTACAAGTATTAAGACTAGAAGACAAAGACATTATCTTCAGCATTGGAAGCACTTTGGAAGACTTTATTTTTTTTGTATTTGTACTTGTTAGGAACATTGTAAGTAATTTCGTATGTCCACATATTTGGGGAAGATTGTTAGCCTTAAAATATGTCGACTTATACGAAATTACATTAGTTTATTATAGCTGTGTCGAATAAGGACTAGAAACGTTAAGCTAGTATAGTTAGGCGACACAAAGGCTATATATATCCCTTCCTTACTTCCAAGGAGGGGTGAGGAAATCATTTGTACTTCTCATAAGTGTGTGTTTTCTCCTCTTTCTCTCTAGAAAACACACACTCTTCCCTTTCTCTCTTTACATCTAATAATATGGCTACCTTTCATTTCTATCCTCCCGACCTCCAGATCATGTTATGGTTATGAATCTTTAATGTTAACAACTTCCCTTACAACTCGATTGAATGCTTGAATCTTTATGGGTAACACAATACTATGTGATTTTAAATCAAAACCGTAAAAAAATTAAATATATGTGATAATTACCTATTTTAATGTGTTTACTTCATAGAATCCCTAGCATATTCTTAAAACAAAAGTGAAGATCCGTGGTGTTTTTTAATCGAGTTAAAAGAAATAATTTTTAACATGATCAATCATAACAGCGAATTGCATACATACTCATCAGATTGTATGTATATATAAATATAAATAGTTATAAACATTAAGAAATAGTATATTTGAGACAAACCTGATTGTTAAATGATGAGTCAAATTTTATTATGAGATTAAGAACCCTTCACTGTGCAGAAACTGAATCTGAATGATAAATAGCAGGGTAGTGTTACGATTTTGATTTAGGTGTTTTGTTATGGGTTTGATTTAAAGAAGATTGTGAATTTTTGATGTGTATCAAAGAAGATTGTGATGAGAAAATTTATGATGATTATAAAAGAAGTTTGTATATAGTATTTTTTTAAATCGGTGATGTTATGAGATGGAGTATTGAAGGAAGCTGTTATAATAGATTTAATGCTTAACAAAATAAGTGTTTGACTTCATGGTTTGAGTTTTAAATAAATGGTGTATTAGGTGTTGTACATATGTTCACTAATTGAGGAATGCCACATAAGAAAATTTAATGGGATAATTAATTTTTGTGCATATGAGGGTTGTTCAAAACCTTATTATATTAGATAGATATAGATATAGATATAGATATAGATATGATTTACCGTTGAATATTAAGTTCGGTTAATTTGCAAGAGGTTGAAAAGTTAAATTACATATCTTAACCTAATTATCATCATAAGGCTTACATACGGAGTAATTCTTATGGGCACAGAATTTATGAGAAGATTTAGTTAACAATGGCTTGCATAGGGTTTTTATAAAATTGGTGTCACTTTAGTCCCGTTCGTAAATTGGAGCGATGGTGTGCTTCTCAAAATATGAGGGTAGTATGGTCCTAAATTCAATATTGATAAGAATGGGTATTTATGAAATTTAAAAAATGGATTGGGTATATATAAAATTAAGAGGATTTTTATGGTGATATATAAAATTCTTCCTATTTTGAAGACGCGTATACATTTTTAAACATTAAATAGAACAATTGAGTTATAAAACTAGAATAGCTTACCAACGCGGAAATAACATATGTTAAAACAAAACATCTAACGATATCGTGTCACAATTTGATCTCTTTAAGTAGTCATATATTATTTGATATGTTATTCTCCCATGTTATTAAACATCTTCACTATTTTGTAAACTATGATTATCAATTAATTTATATGATACAAATGGAAACAAAGTAAAATATTTTATAATAATGACAGGTGCTCAATTTAACAATTAAAAAAACAAACTAAAAAAAATTACAAGTTAAAGCTCAAAATTCGCAAATCACAATATGATTGTGTTATATATATTATTAGTGTTTGAAAGACTTTTGTGTTTGAGTATTTTTGTTATCATCAAATTATCATCTTTAATATTTTTTATTTAGCAACAAAATAATGATGTAATTCTCTTTAAATGTGTTATCAATGCTAAAGTAAAAGTCGAGGAAAATATATGATATAAAATGAAAAAAGAACCAAAAGAAAACAAAATAAAATATAAAAAGTTAAAACATGAAAGAAAAGAAAAAGAGTTAAATACATTCACAAAGTGATCGCGTCTTATGGGTAAGATTAATGCCCACCCCAGATGGGGCATGGAGGAATACGTGTTCCGGAGGCGTGACTTTATTGGCATCTCAGTACAAAGTAAAGGAACGACTCTAAGTGGTCGTTTTGAAAATAAACACCATTGCAAAAGTTTTAAAATATAATAATAATAAGTTTTATTTTTTTTTTTTTTATCTCTTTTTTTTTTTTTTCATCGATTAATTTAAAAAAGGATTTAAAAGACAAATGCGGAAGCTTAAATAGTTCAACAACGGTATTTAAAGAAGACAAATCTCTGGTAAAAATCGGTACAGGCAAATGACTTCACATAAGTCAATCAACAACATCCATGCTAAGCACCTGAGAAAAACATGCTTAAAACGGTCAACATAAAGTTGAGTGAATTCATAGGTTTAGTTCAAACGTTGTTATAGTGGACCACAAGATATCAAAACGTATGCGACAGTTATAACAGATACAACTTCACATAAAAAGTATTTACGTTGCACTAAGCTCATGACACTGAAGCTAATTACGCAAGATAGTATGTACATTGCTATAAGTATTTGTTTGCCCTTCCAGGTGTCCGACCATAGACAAACTAACCGTACGAAAATGACATATATTCGTTTATCGGGCTCCCCATAGGTAGTGAGTGCTACTCACCCGGATAGGGATAATTAGTCCCAATAGATCTATTTATTCATTCGCGCTCCCTCGACCGGTCCTCCAGTCAAGAGATTGACAGTTCATGATAGTTCGGGCAGTAGTGGTCTAAAAGCTACTTAGGCAACACGTAAACAGGGAAAATCTCACGTAAAGTACTTGTGTCCAATTTTAAAAACAAGCAATGTTTCTCACCTCAAGTTATAAAACATTTTTCATAAACGAGTAAAAGAGTGGGGCTATGAACCACATATACGGAGTAGAAGTGGATAAAAAGGAATCATCTAGTGAAAATAAATTCTCACGGTTCTAGCAGACATCTATCATATAGTCGGCGTTTAAGAATGATGTACAAAAGATAACGCTTTAAACACAAGAACTGATCATACGAGCACGAGTAGTCACGGCGTAGTCCTTTTTAAAACTTACTTTGAAAGTTATTAGGTTTTGACAAGGTTCGGGGGGACGTTTAAAACCATCTTCAAAAATATTTTGACTTTTAGTGTATTTTGTCTTTTTAGTGATATTTTGTCTTTTTAGTGTATTTAATCTTTAAGTGTATTTTGGTCTTTTAGTTCATTTGTATTGTAGTGTATTTGTCTTTTAGTGTATTTTGTCTTTATTGTATTTATGTCTTTTAGTGTCCGACACATCTACGTTGACCCACGACCAAAAATGTTGACATAACTCGACACTTAACGTTTTTTCTACATTTTATCATAAGTTTGATAATAAAAGTATATTTTCGATGCTTTTATAAAGTTTATGAAATTTCGGCATGACCTTTCTAAAAATATCGACTTTCTATTTTTATCAACCTCGACACGTGAAAACATTCGTTTTACAAAAGTACATCTTTTATTGACTCGAAAGAATATCGATCTTATTTTCGACAACACCTAAAATATCAGAACAAAATCCGTTTAAACTAAAACTCTTCGACATTTATTTACGCTTTCATCAAATCATCGTCTAACTTAATCTCTTCGTCAACAATATTTAAACTTAATATACGATAAATCTTAAATAAACGATATAGCCGTAGTGATAACAATATATATATCAAAATAGTCACAACGAACTTTTATGCACAAAAGTACAACTACTTTTTATGTTCTTCTATTTATAAACAAAAAGATTAAACTTAGAGACTTGTAATTTTATAGATAGATAGATAAATGATTTTACATCGATCCGCTTTGTACACCTTGTTCGGAATGATAATAAGTATGCAAAAGTACAACTTATTTATGAAAAAGTAGAGATGACTTACAAAGAAACACGTCGAAAGATGATTAGAAATAAAAAAATAACCCAACGTTGTTTGAATATGTACCCGGTGGAATTAACAATCAACTGAAACATATATCTTCAATATGGTTGGATCTAAGAGTAAAAAAGATGGATTTGGGTGTGGGTTTTTAGGAGTCCGAAATCAAAAGAGAAAGGAAAAGAGTGAACAAAGTTTATGTGTGTGTGTGAGAATGAATAATGAAGTGAGGGTGAGATAAGAATGAATGTTATAAGCACAAATTTTGACACACAAGTTATGTGTGTGTGTTGCTAGGCGACGGCAAGGGGAGGACAACCAAGGGGGGACCAAAATGATCCACCTATCATGAGAGAGTTAGGACAATATGGTTGCTAGGATCATGGAAGCTTGTCTAGTGCATTTGATTTCAAAGTTTGAATCCTATGCATGCATATACATGCATAACCGGTCACACATAAGGCCAAGGGGGGGGGACCAAAATGGTCTCAACTATTTTAGGGAACTAGTGTTCACATATGAATTTATTTCCAAGGTCTTGCATGCATACCCATATGTATAGATTAAAACGCGTAACACGCAAGTAACAAAACGAGTAACGGCATCACGAAAAATTACGAAATTTTAAACATTGCCTTAAGACATAAAAACGTGGCTATTGCCAAAATACTACAACGATTGGTGTCCCGGTTCGCTCCCGGTGACGATTCTCAGATAATAACGAAACAACTTCCCGGTTAAACGGTAAAGCTAAACGAAACTTTTAAAAATTCAAATTACTACACGGAAACGGCTAATTTATTAAACGGAAATTCTCGGGTTGTCACATTCTTTCCCCGTTAAAGAAGCTTTGTCCTCAAAGCTTAGGACGCAACCTCTGCGGCGGGTGCAGAGTTGGTGAAAAGGTGCGGGTATTTCTTTTGCATTTGGTCTTCACGCTCCCAGGTGAACTCAGGACCTCTCTTGGAGTTCAGCCCGTTCTTTGGACAATCGTAATAGACTCTGCGGGGTGGGTTTTCAGACGCTTGACCTCACGGTCCATAATCTCGACGGGTTCTTCGATGAAGTTCAGTTTGTCGTCCACTTGGATTTCATCTAACGGTATAGCAAGCGGTTCATCAGCCATGCATTTCTTCAATTTCGAGACGTGAAACGTACTATGAACTCTACTCAACTTCTCTGGAAGTTCTAGACGATAGGCAACGTTCCTTATTTGGGCTATGATCTTAAAGGTCCAATGTATAGAGGGTTCAATTCCTCGTTTGCCCAAAAGTATCACTCCTTTCAAGGAGGAACTTTCATACTTGACATTACTCCTAAATGAAACTCAAGAGGTTTTCGTCTTACATCGGCATAGCTCTTTTGACGATCACGGGCAGCTTGGATATGGCTCTTGATTTGAACTATTCTCTCGGTTGTCTCGTGGATGATCTCTGGGCCAGTGAGCTGATTGTCCCCAACTTCAGCCCAGCAGATGGGTGATCGACACTTGCGCCCATACAACGCCTCAAACGAAGCAGCCTTAATGCTGGTATGGTAACTGTTGTTCTTCGAAAACTTCTACAACGGTAAGTGTTTATCCTATCCTTTTCCAAAGTCGAAGTACAACAGGCTCGTTACTTATCCTTTAATAATGTGTAATGGTTCTTCACTTTGACCATCGGTCTATGTTGGTAGGTGTACTCATAATCCAATCGAGTACTAATGCTTTTGTAGGACTTCAAAAATGTGTCGAAGTAAATTTTCATCGCGATCAGAAGATGATCGAAACGGTACTCCATGCTTTGAGGACTTACTTCCTTAAAGTATTGTCTCGTCAAGTTTTCTAAGTGTATCTTCTCTCATAGGGCAAGAAAATGAGCCACATTTAGTAAGGACGATTCAACGATTACCCAAAACGTATCCTTGCCAAGCGTTTCCTTGGCAGTTTTAGTCCAAAAGTCCATTGTTTTGTTCTTTTTTTTTCCCCTATTTCCATTGTGATCTCTGGTTGAACAACTAAACCAGATGGTTTCGATTGTTCTATTTACTCCTTTGCACATGTTAAAACACTTGCTGACATAAGTGGCAATTTCTGCTTTCATGTTAGGCCACCAATATAACTTCTTCAAGTCTGATTAAATTCTCTAATCCGTTCCTGGAGGAGGAATCTTTGACTTATGCGACTCATGCATAATCAAGGCCTCATATCTACCTTAGACAGGCATCCAACTTCGATTGTTTTAAGGAATAAGTTCCGTCAGCGCGAGGTCTAAACTTGTTAAATCATGCCACGCAAATCTTCGTTGATGAAGTTCTCTTCTTTTCTGGCTTTCGATTGAGCACTCAAAATTTGCTTAGGAAGGTTTAACATATGTCATAAACCAAGGCTCGAACTCGTAGCGGCTTGCTTCTTTCCTTTCGACTCAGGGCATCAGCCAACCACTGTTCGCCTTCTGGATGATATCGAATCTAACAGTCGTAGTCGCTCAACAACTCTAACCACCGTTGTTGTCTCATATTTGCTCATATGGAGAGAATGTGTTGCAAACTCTTATGATCAGTGAACACAACGCACTTGGTACCGTACAGATAGTGTCTCCACATTTTCAGGGCAAACACTACTGCACCAGCTCTAAGTGTGTTCGGTATATTTCCTTCTTTGTGTTCCTTGAGTTGGCGGGATGCGTAAGCTATGACCTTCTCCTTTTGCATCAAAACCGCGCCCAACCCTTTATGCGAAGCATCGCAATATACCACGAAGTTCTCACTTCCTCTTGGTAAAGCCAAAATTGGCGCATACACAAACTTAGCTTCAACAACGGGAATGCAGCTTCTGCCTTTTCTCATTTAAACTTCACGCTCTTCTGAGTCAGTTTCGTCATAGGTCTAGCGATTTTTGAAAAGCCTTCGATAAATCGTCGGTAGTAACCGGCCAACCTGAATTGACGAATCTCGGTGGGTGTCTTGGGCGACGCCCAATCCTTGATTGCCTCAATCTTCGCGGGATCAACGTGAATGCCTTCACTATCAATCACGTGACCAAGAAATTGTACCTTCGAACAGCACCAAACTCAAAATGTTGAGAACTTGGCGTTCAATTCTTCTTTCTTCAATTAAATTTAAGATCAATAAGATGTCTTCATGCTCCTTTCCTGCTTGTGAGTAGTATCAAAATATCATCGATGAATACGATCACGAATCTATCCAGATACGGTTTGCACACCCGATTCATAGTGTCATGAATACTGTCGGTGCACACCCAAACGACATTACTTGGAAATTGTAGTGACCATAGCGTGGTCATAAATGTGTGTTTGAAATGTCTTCCTCACGAACTCTGAGTTGATGATAACCAAGATTCTCAGGTCGATCTTAGAGTAGACTCTTGACCCTTGCAATTGATCAAACAAATCATCGATCCTCGGAAGTGGGTATCGGTTCGTCACAGTAAGCTTGTTCAGTTCACGATAGTCGATACACATCTGAAAAGAACCATCTTTCTTCTTGACAAACAAAACCGGTGCTCCCTAAGGTGAGGAACTGGGTCTTATAAATCTTCTGTCAGAAAGTCTTACATGAGTTGGATACCTATTGTATTTTCGATGGTGCTATTCGATATGGTGCTCGAGTCAGGTGCAACACCCATAGATAAGTCGATTTGATCCAACTGTCTGAGTAGGCGGTAGTAGGCAGTCTTCTGAAGACTTCTGGAAATTCTGTACGATTGGCACATCCTCAAGTCGCCTTCCTCCGACTTATACTCAACTTTATGGGACGTAACTTGTGCAGATATACTTGACATTCTTTTACTCAAAATACTTTTGGGTTCTTTGTGCACGATATGTTATTCAACTTACTTCCGTTGTCGCATTCTCACCTCGGATTATCTACACATATTTCCTAAGGAATATACGAACAACCTTCTCGTCACATATAATCAAGCGTGGTTCTTCGCCAACCAATCCATACCTTGATTGATGTCAACTACCAAGCTCTTCGGGCATTAGATTATGGTCGAAACGGAGATGACCTAATTAATCCTAACATGAACCTTCTCTAAAAGTACAATATTTGTTCTGAAATCTCTTCCATCGGCAAGTTCTATGGCATTAATAGTGTCTAATGTGGTTGTGTGCATATCAGCAAATGCACTAAAAGGTAGTCGACACAAAACTTCTATCGGCACCCGAATCGAATAACATAGAAGCATAACATTTATTGAGAAGAAACGTACCCGTGACAACATTGGAATCAGGGTTTGTTCCTCCTCCACCAATGGCGTAAGCTCTCGTCGTAGCTTCGTTACCTCCAGTCTGGTTTCCAGTCTTGTTTCCATTCTTGTTTCTTGTCTGGTTTCCACGGTTCTGATTCCTCAACTTAGGACAATCCCTCTATCCCTAAGAGCATCTGCGTAAGCAATACACTCGTCAATCTCTGCCTGAATCTCTGGATCAATATCCTGCTCTAAGTGAGGCTCATCACTAACCCTGACAATAGCATCATCCCTCAAACTAATCTCTCTAGGATCAACCTCTACATCTGCCAGATAACTAGAATCCTTAACTCTCTTAGGCGATGGTATCAAATCAGCACGGACAGGAGATAAAGCTCCGGATACAAGTGATAATGCAGGTACAGACGTCGTGAGGGACCTACGTCTCTTGCGAGATGACCCCGCAGAAGTACTCGATAAAATCAGGATATGAATGATCTGACTATGAGTGCCAGATGAAAGAATTGATGAAGATTCGAATGAAAATCTGATGATGCCTCAGATGATGAATCTGAAGAAGAATCTCGAGCTGAATCATCTAGAGAAAAATAATCTGATGAAGAATGATCAACAGGATGTCCTACAGTAAGCTGCGGAAAACAAGAATCGGTACCACAATCTTCTCGCAGTCATCATATGTATCGGCCCATTAGGATGGTGCGGTACGGTCGACGATGAGGAATAGGTTGTCCAGGTGATAGAATCATAACCCAACGACGAGGTATGATAGGTGATCTCTAGGTAGAAGCGGTAATCTCAATGAAAGGCGTACCATGGGTAGGTGATGGTGGTGTATCTTGTGTATCACTGTCTGTGGTGTCATCATCCGATGATAAAAATGTGAGATAGCTGGTAATGGTGGTATATGGTCTGATGATGGATCCTCAGATAGATCAGACTCTAAATTAGATGCATGTGAGTAATCAAGAGAAGCTGGTGTATAGTCTGGGGATGGTGGTATAGTAGGTGCTATGATAGGTGTCTATGTGGGTATCACTGGTGTGTCAGTCTGAGTAGGGTGGTGTAATCACTGGTGTTTGTGTCAGGAATAGTGTAGGGATAGTTCCCAAACAAAGATCATCGTCTAGCAGGTGTCCCACGCTATCCTCTGGTGAATAAGAAGAAATCAACGATAAATGAAATAGCATATCTGCACAAGCAAAGTTCATATAAATCATCTTTATATCAACCATGCATGATGCAAAAATTATAAATGGGTGAATGGGTAACTAGATTAAATGCAATTGAATGAATGAATGGAGTCATCGAGCACGTAATGATATGATGAATGAGAAATATTTGAAATATTAGGATCATACTTAGATATAATGGTTATATATTATTGACGTTGTACTTAGTTTGGTTATTCGCTACTATTAAGGTCACGTAAGTCACATAATCACGTTGATCACTTTACTGAGTTATAGTCCAGACCTAGTTTATACTACCTTGTTCTTTATAACATTGGCTCTTGATACCAATCTGTCACACCTCCAAACCGGGATTGGACGGAATACGTGTCCGGAGGCGTGACTTTATTGAGCATCTCAAGTACAAAGCATAAAGAACGACCTCTAGGTACGTTTTGAAAAATAAACACCGTTGCAACGTTTTAAAATAATAATAATAAGTTTTACATCGATTAAATTTAAAAGGATTTAAAAGACAATATGTGGAAGCTTAAATAAGTTCAACAACGGTATTTAAAGACATAGATAAATCTTTGGTAAACCAGTACAGGAAAATAGTCTTCACATAAGTCAAGCTAAAACATCTTTTGATATGCACCTAAGAAAAAACATGCTAAAGTCAACATAAAGTTGAGTGAATTCATAGGTTTAGTTCAAACGTTGTTATAGTAGACCATAAGATATCAAAACGTATGCGACAGTTATAACAGATACAACTTCACATAAAAAGGTATTTACGTTGCACTAAGCTCATGACACTGAAGCTAATTACGAAGATTGCTGTACATTCGCTATAAGTATTTATTTGCCCTTCCAGGTGTCCGACAAGACACCTAACTGTATGAATGAACATATATCCGTTTATCGGGAGCCCCCATGGGTAGTGAGCGCTAATCACCCGGAGGGATAATTTTTAGTCCCAACATAGATTACTTTTATTCAATCCCACTCCTCGAACGGCTCCTTCATCAAGAGATGACACTTCATGCTTGTTGGGCAGTATTGGTCTAAAAGTACTTTGGCAAACACGTAACAGGAAAATCTCACGTGAAGTAATTGTGGCAGTTTTAAAAACATGTATGTTTCTCACCCCAAGTTATAAAATATTTAGTCAAAACGAGTAAAAGAGTGGGGCTATGAACTCACTTATACGGGTTGTGATCAAATTGAATCATCAGTGAAAAATGAATATCACGGTTATAGCGACAACCTAATTCATCTAGTCGTAGTTTAAGAATGAGTACAACGAATAAACGTTAACACAAGATACTGATCATCCGAGCTCTGAGTAAACACGGGTATCCCTTTTTAAAAACTTACTTTCGATAGTTTTAAGTTTGACAAGTCTTGAAGGTTTTGAAACATCTTCAAAAATATTTTGCCTTTTAGTGTATTTCGTCTTTTAGTGTATTTTGTCTTTTAGTGTATTTTGTCTTTTAGTGTATTTTGTCTTTTAGTGTATTTCGTCTTTTAGTGCATTTTGTGTTTTAGTGCATTTCATCTTTTAGTGTATTTCGTTTTTTAGTGTATTTCATCTTTTAGTGTATTTCGTCTTTAAGTGTATTTCGTCTTTTAGTGTCCCGACACATCAACGTTGACCCAACGACAAAAAATGTTGACCTAAACTCGACACTTAACGTTTTTTCTATATTTTATCATAAGTTTGATAATAAAAGTATATTTTCGATGCTTTTATAAAGTTTATGAAATTTCGGCATGACCTTTCTAAAAATATCGACTTTTCATTTTTATTCAAACTCGTCACGTGATAACATTCCATTTTACAAAAGTCATCTTTTATTGGATCGAAAGAATATCCGATCTATTTTCGACAACACCTCAAATATCGGAACAAATCTGTTCTAAACCTAAACCTCTTTGACATTTAATTTACCCTTACAACAAATCCAACATCTAACTTAATCTCTTCGCCAACAATATTTAAACTTAATATACGATAAATCTTTATAAACGATATTGCCGTAGTGTTAACAATATTATATATCAAAATAGTACATCGAAACTTTTATGCACAAAGTAAAACTACACTTTTTATGTTCTTCATTTATAAACAAAAGAATATATAATTAGAGACTTGTAATTTTATAGAAAAATAGATAATGATTTTCCAACGATCGCTTTGGACACCTTGTTCGATTGATCATACGATTGCAAAAGTACAACTTATTTATGAAAAAGTAGAGATGCCTTACAAAGAAACACGACGAAAGATGATTAGGAAATCAAAAACACCCAAACGTTGTTTAATATGTACCGATGAAATAACAATCAACTCGAAACAATATATCTTCAAATGGTTGATCAAAGATTAAAAATGAAGGATTTAGGTGATGGTTTTTAGGGGTCTAACTCAAGAGAAAGAAGAAGAGAACCACAGTTTATGTGTATGTGTGAGAATGAATAATGAAGTGAGGGTGAGATAGAATGAATGTTATAAGCACAAATTTTGAATAAGTCTATGTGTGTGTGTGCTAGGCGACGGCAGGGGTGGATCAACCAAGGGGGACTATAATGATCCACTATTAATGAGAGAGTTTAGGACAATATGGTTGCTAGGATCATGGAAGCTTGTCTAGTGCATTTGATTTCAAAGTTTGAATCCTATGCATGCATATACATGCATAACCGGTCACACATGAGGCCAAAGGAGGGGGGACCAAAATGGTCTCAACTATTTTAGGGAACTAGTGTTCACATATGAATTTATTTCCAAGGTCTTGCATGCATACCCATATGTATAGATTAAAACGCGTAACACGCAAATAACGAAACGAGTAACGGCATCATGAAAAATTACGAAATTTTAAACATTACCTTAAAACAAAAAACATGACTATTGCTAAAATACTACAACGATTGGTGTCCCGGTTCGCTCCCGGTGACGATTCTCAGATAATAACGAAACAACTTCCCGGTTAAACGATAAAGCTAAACGAAACTTTAAAAAATTCAAATTACTACACAGAAACGGCTAATTTATTAAACGGAAATTCTCGGGTTGTCACAATTAAAAGATTGTTAAGAGGTATTTTTTTGAACAAAAATTCAAACACAACCTTCAACTTTTCTAAGATATTTCAACGAATACTTAATTTAAATAATTTTTTCATTTCTTAATCAAGACAAGTTTTTGAAATTTTTGTGTAGAAAACAGACAATTTCACAAGTGGTATTCATAGAAATTTTAACAGGTTACACCAGTGCACATTAAACAGACAAGTAGGAATGAGAAAAATAGATAGGAAATGAAATGGAAGTTAAGAGGAAATGAGAATATAAAATGTTCTCAAAGAGAGGTGATGTTTAGCCCAACTAGCTTAAGCATATACACTTGTAATAGGCCCAAAACAAGACCTGGCCTAATAAGGTATCAGTCTTTACAACAAACAATCTGTGTCATTGCCTCACTTGCTGAGAGGTAATGTTGCAAGCATGCCATTAGTACATGCAGATGTCCGTAGAGCATTCCATGAACACAACACAGCCAAGGATGGCACGCCACGTGTCATTCTTATCTCCTCATTTGGATGCCCATCACGTGGACCATCCTCATCCATGAGATTGCATTCACGAGTTGCACAAAATCCTAAATGCATCTATATAAATACTTAGGCATTTCCTTGAAATGGTCCAACTCACATACGACTAAAATACACACACTCTATGTAGTCGAATCGTAAGTGTTACCCCTACTCTTAACTCCGGTCATACCTCAGGATCCTTACCGAACGTGGGAACCAAACGATACCCTACCCTCAACCCAACCAATGTGTACTACACGTAAACAAGAGGTACATTCGTAATTATTCATTCGTATATATTTATCCGGGATAAATATATAAAGTACATAACATGCAAAACCACAAATCTTAGGGGTGATGTGGGTTTCAACCGATCTCCCTGGGAAAGGAGGAGTAAGTTTGAGAACTTATCAAACTTATGTACTTAGGGATGATTATTTAGAATTCTAGTTGTATTAAGAATGTTTTTGGTACCTAATAAATATAAAGACAAACTAAACTAGAAATTACATACCCTTTCTAATACCCCAATTAACTCCTTCTCTGTCTCCTCACCATTCTTCAACCGATCAAAGGTTTCCCAACCCTTAGTCTACTATAATCGACATCCTAGTAGATCTGTATACTCCAACTTTGCATAGGATTTAGCCATAGTTCTACATGTGTAGTACTGGTGGATAACTTGACGCAACCAATATAAGTGATTCTCCCCAAGAAACCCTATTCGATCAATTGAAGGCATCAAAAAGATCAAGAAGGTGATTCCATGTAGTTAAAATTTTATGTAGAACGTTAGGGAGTAAATTCGGTCTTCTTGGGACTTCTTCGTTTTTTATAAAATTCAGCCTTAAAGACCTGAGTGGTGTAATGATCTACTTAGCTAAAAGAATAATAAGAAGATGGGGATAGAGAGAGAGAGACCAAGATATATACTGGTTCAGGATGGGGGGTTTATACCATTCGTACATCCAGTTATGAATTCATGACACCTATATATTACTCTAGTATAATCCTTATAGTGGACTATAAACCGTATTATCACTTCGCTTCCCCGATATGCACTAAGATTAGCATTTACTAAGAATTGCTACTCCCTATAGTATTCCGCCCTTAGAATCCACCCTTAAGAACCTGTGATCCAACTTTTCCTCTAGGGATCATTATGATCAAAACTCGGAAAAACTTAGAACTACCCCTTGGTTTCTTACAAAAATGCCAACAAGATCCTAAATGATTAGGGCTATGATCTCTAAGATAAAGACTTCCCTTACAACCAAATTGAAAATGAAAGAAAATAGATTAACAAAGTCCTAACCTAACCTAGAGACTCGATTCTAATAGAAAGGGTATGAGAAAGAAGATCCTCGACTAATAACATACAAGTGTGGATTAGGTACTTGTGTGTCTCTCTTACAAATATGTGTTCTTCAATAGAATGATAAAGGAGAAGATTAAGAATACAAGAGGTGTTAGACTTAGATGATTAATGAAGAGAAAAGAGAGGAAATAATGTTTTCAAGAGATGAGGAATACAAAGGCAAAGGGTGGATATTTATAGGCCAAAGATCCCAAATGTAGGAAAATATTTCACGAGTGGCGCGCTACCCACGCGTCAGCGCGTGGCCAGTGCGCCAGATTCCCGAAATATTTTCTTTGGGATTTTGGCGTTTTAAATACCCGCACTTGTTAAACCTCCAATTATACTTCACGCTATGATCTTTTAATCATTCTTATACTCAAGGTCAACCAACTCAAATAGTCATTTGATAAAAGCGTTTGTGAAGTATTTAAACTCCTTTTACTTATCTAATATTGAAAAAAGAGAAAAGAATTATCAAAAAAGGGTATTTTGGGTATTCTTCAAAATGTAAGGCTTAGTTGGGATCCAACTAAATGTTTAAAGAAGCTAGTTAGGGTACAAGAGAATATTCTAAGAATATTCTTAACTTAGAGAGAAGGGGGGAAAGATTTGGAAATTAAATTTCAAATTCATTAAGCACATGTCGGATAAAAGAGAATGGGTTGTGAATGAGTTGTCATGAGTTGACATGATGTGATGGAGAGGAGCCTCTTGATCTTGGTTTGAAATGGAGGGTGAGGATGAGATGAAGAGAGGTAAGTTAGATGGGTGAAGTGGCAAGATCAAG